>BCLH01000802.1:73247-93052 GCA_001602315.1 Zoysia pacifica
TTACAGTTATGTAGAGTAGCAACAGCAAAAGTAAGTGATAGCTATATGTAATAATGAATAATTCATCTTACTTATTTTTAAGCGGAGTTCCCTTCTATGCCATAAAAAAAACTAAATATGCCATCGTGTGTCTATGACATAAGAGGCCCACCACAGTTATTGATACTGGCGTATCAGGGGTTTAGTTTTAATCTGTGGCGTATATGGGATTTTGCCTACTTATTTGAAGTTTATAGGTTGGTGTATCATTTGTAGCAAGATGGATAGGAATACTCCCTCAGTTTTTAAAATATTGACACAGTTATTTGACCATTTATTTTACTCAAAAAATTTGTTCAAATGTGAAAATTATTAGTCACATTTAAAATAACTTTATTGATAAACGTGTGCTAAGCTAGAAATACAAGTGCCAAACATACCTTCGCAGCAAAAAGTTACTCAAGAAGGGGATACTTTATGTACATTATTGTGCCCAATTAAAGTTTATTCTCTGTGGATTTTAGTTTATTTTGTCCTTTCAAATACATCTGCCTGCTCATGTATTCCCACGCAGAAGATCTATGTCTTCTTTCTGGGCATGCATCGACATACCAGACACCACCATTTGCAGATCGAAAAGCTATAGATATACACTCCAGCATTGTCTCTGTCGCACTTTAGACATGAGCATGAGCTATGCCGTGGTAGATGGTCCAGCTCCGACGACCCAAAGGCCAAAGCACGCATTCCATTTGGTAAATCACGGTAACGATGATGAGCAAGCCGCACCCAACCTCTCCAAACTCCCACAATTCCCGGTTGCTCTCCATCCGGTCCCCACTGATCATGATCGCGCACACATGCACACCACGGCCAAGTTAAGACCGGTGATGATCGATCTCCTCATCAGACGCGCGAAATCAGGAGCCGCGGTTTTCCTCGGGAAGATGATTAGGACGCGCCATGCCACTGCCTAATCGGTATCTGTAGGATTTATTATAAGCCACCAAATTCCTGCTCACGCTTTGCCAGTGTGCACGCCCTGTGGTAAGCTGTCGTCAGGGCTCACCCAGCTTCGGCTGATAAAAGCTCGTGTTCGTCCAGATTCAGGAAACAAATAGCTTGTTATAGCTGGTTTTTTATGGTTAGGTTATTTGTTTTCGCAGTATAATTTACTCACTGTAACTTACTATATCTCACGTTATTAACTGTTTGAGATACCATCCGCTAAATGTCTTAGTTTTTTTTATGGATCTAAATCAAACAAAAGTATTTTCTATAAACAGTATTTTGTACTATATGTACAGTATATAAGCATTAACATAAGGTAAGACTCATAAAATGAGCTATGCTACACGGACCCTAAAGCCTAACAAAACTCACATGCAAATGACTGCACAGGAGCATTTGTTGGAACCCTTGTTGCTCTGTGCTACCCGCACGGCTGCATCACGATTCACGATGCGACGGGTTCACGAATACCTCAAATTGCTTGCAGACTAGAGCAAAATTGAGCATCCGCATGGCCTGCAAGACTGCACAGGATTGCACTGCCCAGATAGACTGCTGCAACTCTGCGTCTGCGTGTCCAGGAAGGCAGGAGAGAGAAGTGGACCTCGAGAATGAGGTTCCGGCCGTGAGCACCATCGACGGTGAGCCGCCGGAGCCTTCGGGGGCGCGACAGTTTTTTTTTTTTTTAACTAGGGGTCGCGACAGTTGCGGAGGGAAATCCTGGCCGTCCACCGGAGACGAACGGTTCAGATGGCCTCGCGTGTAACGTGTAAGGCAGATCGTCGCTTGAGAAGTAGCCGGTCGTGCGGGCGGCCGTTTTGAACAGCACCCCCATGCATGCTCTCTCCCGCCGCCGCAGCCGCCGTCCGCGCCACGGCGGGCTCGCCGCGTGCAGTCCGCCGCGCGCACGCGCGTCTCCTCAAGGAGGGTCTTTCCCACCATCCACCCTCCCCGGTGCTCCTCGTTTCCGCCTACGCCAGGTCTGGCCTCCTCCCCGACGCTCGCCGGCTGTTCGACGAAACGCGGCGCCGGGACGTGCGCCTCTACTCTGCGCTCCTCGCCGCCGTCTCCCAGTCGGGCGCCCCCGAGCTCGCGCTGCCGGTCCTCCGACGCATGCTCTCGGAGGACGCGCTCCGCCCGGACCACTTCGTCCTCGCCTCCCTCGCCACCGCCGCCGCCAAGCTGCGGAGCCTTCGCCTCGGCAGGCAGCTACACGCGCACTTCGTCGGCTCCCCTTACAGCGGCGACGACGTCGTCAAGTCGTCCCTGATTGACATGTACTGCAAGTGCGGCGTGCCTGAGGATGCCCGGAAGGTGTTCGACAGTATCGGATTCAAGAACAGCGTGGTGTGGACAGCGCTGGTTTCCGGGTACGCATCAAATGGATGTACGGACGAGGCGCTTGAGCTGTTCCGGACCATGCCTGAGCGCGGCCTGTTCACTTGGACTGCGCTCATCTCTGGGTTTGTGAAGGCTGGAGCCAATGCTAGCGCAGTGGAACTGTTTGTGGAGATGAGGCGAGATGGGGTCAGGATCGATGACGCGTTCGTGTTGTCGACTGTCATTGGCGGGGCAGCAGACCTGGCTGCGCTTATGCTTGGTAGGCAGCTGCATGGTTTTGCCATGAGGCTCGGGTTCCTGTCCAGTATGATCGTTGGGAATGCGCTAGTGGACATGTACTCCAAATGCAGTGACATACACTCTGCTAGGGAAGTTTTTGAGGGGATTGCGATCCGAGACGTCATCTCATGGACGACAATTGTTGTTGGAGAGGCACAGCATGGTCGCGCTGAAGATGTGTTCGCTCTTTATGATAGGATGGTTCTTGCAGGAGTGAAGCCCAATGAGGTGACATTTGTTGGGTTGATCTATGCTTGTAGTCATGCTGGTCTTGTTCAGAAAGGAAGGCAGCTGTTCAACTCGATGAAGCGGGAATATGGAATCAACCCTGGATTGCAGCATTATACTTGCTATCTGGACCTTCTTAGTCGCTCAGGATACTTACCAGAAGCTGAACAATTAATTACAACTATGCCATATGAGCCAGATGAAGCTACTTGTGGGGCCCTGTTGAGCGCCTGTAAGAAGCACAATGATTCTCAAATGTGTCTAAGAGTTGCTGATAATTTACTAGAGCTGAGACCAAAAGATCCTTCAACATATATCTTGTTATCCAACGTTTATGCAGTGAATGGAAAATGGGATTCTGTGTCCAAGGTAAGAAAATTGATGGCTGAGATGGAGATAAGAAAAGAGCCAGGGTATAGCTGGACTGAGGCTGGAAAGGAATCCCGTCTGTTTCATGCTGGCGAGAATCCACCCGATCTTAGGGAAGAAATTACCGCTTTTCTTGCGGAATTGGTCTTGGAGATGCGTAAGAGAGGTTATGTCCCTGATACTAGTTCTGTGATGCATGACTTGGAGGAGCATGAAAAGGAGCAGCATCTGTTTTTGCACAGTGAGAGGCTGGCTGTGGCTTTTGGAATACTCAAGTCTCCTCCAGGGTCGGTGATCCGGATCGTAAAAAACCTTCGGGTCTGTGGGGACTGCCATACAGTAATGAAGTTCATCAGTGAAATTACACAGAGGAAGATTGTTGTGAGAGATGCTAGTCGTTTCCACCACTTTGAGGGTGGGAAGTGCTCTTGTGGTGAATTCTGGTAGCTGACCTGCTAATGCTCAGTATATCCTTTGGGTCCATTTGTTTCAGTTTTTCATCACTCTTTTGCGGGTTGGCTTTTGAAAGATTAAAAGTTGGATGGTTAAAACTTGAGAATCAAGTATTCTCGAGGTGCTTCTGGCTTCTAACTTTTTAATACCGTGGGATCCCTGACCTTTATTTCTCCGTGTAATTCTTTGGTTTGTAAGGAAAAGCAGAAGTATAGAAAAGATGAATTACATGGTACGCTCGTCAATGAAATTCAGCTAGAGCCAAATCTTTCAACGTCAAACCATGTCCATAGGCCCCAAATCACAAAGCCTGTGGCGTTCATTACTTCCATCACAAAAGCTTAAAGGTGTTTTTGCCACACTCGAATATCAACTTTTTTAGAAAAAAAGACTTGTGGTACCGTATGTGCGCGATGTGCTACTGAAACATGTGGCCCCCGTAGCACTCCACAAGGAGAAAAGCACGATACTGAAGAACCAGAAAAGCAAATTGACGTAACTGATATGATACACATATAGAGCCGCAAAGGTCAGTCAATAAAACCACCATCATTCGAGCAACATGAGTTAACAATTATGCGTATTTCTGCTAGCAACAAACATGCAGGTGGACACTGGGTATAACAGTAGAACACACGATGTCATCTGGACTGGAACAAACTCGTATTAGTGATCCATTCAGCTTTGCCCTTTGTTGTTCCCGAGGATGTATTTGATTTGAACATGGGATTATGATTACGGAATCTAGTATTCTTCCGCAGCACTAGCGGCACTCAAATCCACGCTCAGATCAACCGTCTGCAATGACAACACAGTTAGGATAAAAAGGTCAAATCCATAACTGCAAAATAAACTGTGGATTGAATTAGCAGGTTCAGTAAATCATCAAATGAGAATATATCAGCAGCATATGTGGGCATATGCAGTCCCTATTCCATCAGTACAGTTTAATTAATTCTAAATATTTGCGCAGTTAGGTGCAACAACTGCTGTACAAAAAAAAGTAAATATAAACTTGACCTATGTATTACCTTCCCAGTGATCTGTGTATACATGTTAAGAACGTCTGTTACAGTTGTCTCAAAATGTGTGGTTGCATCATAGCTCTGCAAGGAGAAACCACCATAAAGATTTAGCAGCAAGTCCGCACCATTGAGATCTAATACTTATTTTATTATCATATAATGCAAAATCTCACCGTTGAGACAAAGCAATTATCAAGGGATGGTTCGTTCACTGGCTCATATCTATCATATATATCATAAAATATCTCATCCACAGGGCCAAGTAGATCAAGTCCAGGCTTTAATTCAGATTGAGGATTGTCAGTCTCTGCTTCTGCTGAAACAAAGGCAATGAACTTTCCTTTTGGTGCAACGTTGTGTGTGTACGAGCAACAGAATACATACCTAACAAAAGAATACCAAGAGGCGAACCATAAATAAGGTAACATAATGACACATCAAACAAAGTAGAATGAAAGTAAATCAAGTCATTCAATAGATTAAAAAAATGAACATGATAAGAAGCCTCACATGTCCGACTTGCGCCCAAGTTGTTTCTGTGGCAGAATAATCTGAACTGAGTGAGACTCATTTGTATTGGGAATCGGGTGGCTCATAATAGCAATGGCCCGTACAACTCTCCCTATTTTCCTAACCTGTCAAGAAACATTTGCATGACATCAGAATAGGGGAGAAAACATCTAGCAAACGGGGAGAAAAAAGAATCCCTTGTGAGGAATTGAAACAGAAGTACATAGCACTAAAGTGGGCATCTGAACCGTTCTTAATCAAATAGATGGGAGGAGTATTGACCTTGTTGGGCAAGTATGAAGGATCACAGACCACCTTCTTGCACTTGGCAGTTTCACCTTCTGATGTAACACCACATACTTTCCCTTCCATATCAAATTCAACCTATGCAAGTAAAATAACACATGAGAAAAAATTGTTTCCAAATTAAGTATGCCATGACAAGGTGATAATAAGCAAACCTTGCACTCGGGCTTATTTAACATGTATGTACCACCATAAACAGCACTCAGACGTGCAAAACCCTGCACCATAGGAATGTATTTAGCATATAAGCAGAATAAAACATGTACATGCTACATGGGAAGACTCTGGGAACAGATTAAAGTAGATTGACCTGTGGTAGCTCACCAAGCCCATAGAGTGGATAAATATAAGGTGAGCCTCCTTGAAAGCGTGCAAGAGACTCTGCATATAGCTGTACGCACATAATTGGTAAGTTTCAAAGAATAGCGATGAAAGCTAAAAGAAACATCAGTTACAGAGATCAAGATTATAATAATGATGCTCACAAAGACTAGCAACATTATGGCCAAGACTTACTTTCATCCTTTTTACAGTATCAAGAGCTGGTTCGTCGAGATAACGATCATTCCTATGGAGTGCAAGCGCATGCCCAATGAAATCCACTGTATCGTCACTTAGACCATACTTTCTGAGGAAATACAGATAGAAACAGAGAGTTAATTTCTGGATAAGAAAAACCCTTTAGTAACAGATGGAAGGTTATCCATGGTCAAAACAGAAATTTTGTTAGTGTCATTTTAAAATGGTCACAGTTGGGATAGTCTGGTCACAGTAGAAGGGTAATCAATCTATAGCTCCAAATGTATAGGTCTACATTTGGCAAAATGCAAATGTAAGGGCCTGTTTGGTTCTTGACATAAGTACAGTGGAAAGATGAGTGCCATATTGTGACTTGTTGCTGCACCGATTAAAAGCACCTCTCTGGTTCTCTCCTTTCTATCCTCTGTACTGAACATGTCGAGCATGTGACCCCCTACTGCTAGCTTTTCACATATGAACATGTCACAGTTCTTAAATCTGTTTCCTTGGTGGACAATGTCTTTCCTCTAATTAATTGTTACTCAAGACTTATACTAGACATTTCTATCATGAAATATCCATGCACTACACATATTCATATCCGTGCCGGATAGATGAGAGGTTAATTCTCTGGATCTGAGACTCCTATGACTTGCTAGGCCAAAATGGGCTGTGTTGTTACAATGTCCATAGGCACTATTGAAACAAGAATGATATATAATGCAATAAGCGCTGATCTACTCACGCTATAAGCTCCCTAGTTGTCACCCTAGTAAGGTCCATTCCTTGGTGTGTTTTTGGATCAGCTTCATCATAATCCTGGACATAAATGAAGAAATTCCTTGCTCGGCGTTTCTCAAAGAGCCCCATCAGAGGGGACTTCAGAGCCTCCATATCAGTGGCAGGAACCTTGTAAATCTGGAGAAAAGCTATGTTAGACTACTACCATGCAATTAGAATATAGGGTAATCCTACAACTACTGAACTACTTACAGAAAATATGACAATAAAAGAAAAAAAAGGAAGTGTGTAGGTCGAAAGGTATACCTTTCCTTTGCTGAAAACATAGCTCCCATCAACAGCTTTGAATGACAAATACTTTGTCACATCAGTGTGAATGAGGGTTCGAACCAATGTCCCATTTGCCATCATAAACTGAAAATAGCAACAACTTTTTCAACAATCAAGTGGCAAAAAAAAAAAAAGTCGACACTTGATAACCAATAGAAATCTGGACAAGATACGTTATAGGTTACTTTATTTTATTAATAAAGCATTTCATATGCATAATTTTATAAATGTCTAATCAATGAATCTCCATGTTAATCACACAAAAAGGATTACTAATGTCGTGATTTGTGTAAAGATAAAACAATGCGCAATGGGTCATATTTATGTCATGTCTCAGAAATATCAGCATACACTATCCACACCGATAAAGGTGGTAAAAAGATATTTTAAATAAGGAAAGGCATGCACCTTTGGAACCATGTCAACATTGTAATCTCTGCTTGCACCTAGATGTGATGGGGGCTTATCTTCCCCTCTAAACTTCTTCCAGAGCTATCAAAAAGGTCAAGTGAAAAGCATGATTAGCACATATAGCAATGAAATCAAATAAACAAGTATATCATGTACTCCTTACGGAACAAACTTTCCAGGACAGGAAATCTATATACAGATCTTGCAATTTACCTAGTTTGGAGTTTACAGTTGCATACCTGGTTAAGGTTGAGCGAGGTGGAATCTCCTCCATAGTAGTCATTTCTGTCCATGTGCAACACCTGCAATCTTAAGTTATAAGCACAGGCAAATCCATAGTGGTATCCTCAAAGTGGATTTTCAGTACTATTTATACTTCAAATAGAGCATCAAAATGGCACAAGGATTAAGAGCAATTCATAATCAGCTACCGCAAACTAAGCTAACTAATATGTAAGTGTAAATGTACAGAAAAAAATATGATAGTTCTGTAAGGTACTGTGCAACTATTGGAAATCCCTCCTTTGTTGTAATACTAAATCCTAATAGAGCACCCTCATAATGCAACACCATCTTTAAAACATAGCTACGATATCCAATAAAATTACTACCTTGGACTGTTAAAACTTTAATTAGACACCGTTTAACAGAAAATGTGGAAGCTTACAAAAGTGTACGCTGTTTGATTCGCATAATGGAACTCTTAGATTTCACCATTGCCATTTCCAATATACGGTAATCCCTTATTAGGGAACAATTTATCTCAACACACACCCATCCAAACTCCCCACAGACCATCGCCAAGTGAAAAACCGCAATCATCTATCCTGAACAACCTCTGCACACACCCCATCTTCCATGTTTTGACTTGATACTGTCTTGCAGCTGTTCTTTATGCAGCTCCAATATCACGATTCATGCTGTTTTCCGCTCTCACCGCACAGAGAGCAAACTTTCTGGAGTTGTCATTGCAACCTAAGTGCCTAACTGTCAAGCCCCTCGCCAACGGTCTGGGAACGTCGAAAACCTATCTCATATGGCATCGTCGTCGCGGTCACATTGCAACAAGTTAGGTGTGGAACAAATGGAGCAATCAAGTACCAACTAGTTTGGACGCACACATCCTCCTTTGCCGTGGTGCTTGATTCCACCAAAACGCGAGCAAAAACCATGGTTGCTCCGCACCTCCCGATCCGTCCTCCTTTGCCGTGGTGCTTGATTCCACCAAAAAGCCAGCAAAAACCATGGTTGCTCCGCATCTCCCGATGCAGCAAAGGCCCAGAGCCCCGCAAGAGAAACTCCCGGCTAAGCTCACCACTCACCAGGTTCACTCACTCGGCAGATCGTAAATCGCGGTGGATTTGCCGAGATCTTAGGATGAAGGGACTATCTCTACGAACGCAGCAAACCAAATCAACCGCAGAGCGGCCATCTAAGTCCAGATCAGACGGGCAGAGCAACCCGATCTAAGAGCCCACGTGCTCCAGCGACCCAGTCCAACACCGACCATTTCAACCCCAGCTATGAGGGGCACCTGGGATCGGAACCAGGACATGGAAGCAAACGGATCGCAGCTGCTTCACCGGTAGGAAACGAGCGGAGAGAAGGGGCGTAGCAGCAGGTAGGCTCACCTTGAGGCCGTCAACAGAGAGGAGCCCGCTGAGGATGCACTCCTTGAGGCCCGTGCCCAGCACGATCACGTCGTACTCCTCATCCATGGCCGGCGGCTGGCGGGGAAGCGGCGCCCTGCTGCTGCTGCTGCGTACGGCGGTGAAGACGGAGGAGGGGTGGGGTTGACGAAAGGCAGCGAGCGGGTGCGTGAGGACTGGGATTTGGCGTTTGGGGAGCGCGAGGAAAGGAGCCGGGTGCGGATGGGATCCCTGTCGTTTTCGCGCGCAGGTCCTCGTCTCACCAAGTATTTGCATAAACATGCTTCAATTTTTTTTAAAAAAATCTATTTAATTATCAAGAATGTAGCCAATTGGTGGCATACACGTTCTGATGAGTACAATCAGATTGTCCGTTTCCGTTAATCAAGTAGTAGTACTAACAGTGTCTCCGCTTGTCCTGAGGATTTTGGTGGCGTTTGGGAATCAAAAATGAAACAAGGATCAGGAAAGAGAAATGAAAATATAAGATCATGACCCTTGATTCAACTATTTCACTGAATCTCAACTGTCTATTCATTCCTAATTTTTATTCTCTCATTTCTATATACCCAAATGCCACCTTTAGAGATAGCATTTTAATTTGCGGATGCAGGATCCGATGAGTTTTGGGTGGGTTTTCTATTTCGCTCCTGAGTGATCCGAAAATCAAAAAAAGTCGCTATAGTAACCGTAAAAAAAGATAAATGCGAAAATCACATTTTTTTTAAAACCGCTTGGTTTTTTTATTCGCTATTTTTGAATTTGAAATCAAACTGATTTGAGTAGTTTTTTACCGGTTTACCGTTTGGTTTGATCGGTTTATCATCGATCGTTTTAATTGATTTTTGTATTTTCATTTTTTTTATTTTTTTAAATTTTTTAAACCGATAACCGATTATCCAGTGAAACTGAGTCGGACTGGTTTTCATGAAAAATATGAAAATCCGCTGATTTGCACTGGTTTTGTAAACTCTACCGTGAATATGAGTGTGAATCCGGTTTTTACTGGTTGTGTAGATCCTGTCCTGGATACAAGTGTGGAACTTAATTTCACCCCGTAACTTTTTTTTTTTTATGGTGGACGGATTTTCATTCCATCCAATCCGAACTCAATCCAGACCAGTGAGCTTGTACTTTTGCTGGAGGCTCGTCAGTCGCCACTCGTAAGTGTCTGTTGGCCACTCCGTTTGTCAAGTTCTCCACACTTATAACTAACCAACGACAATAATTTGCAATTAAGAGTATAACATTGTGTAAATAATTTAGACTCCAAATTTACTCTCTCACACACATACACAATTTATTTGGATATGAGAATTAAGAAGACGTGGGATGTGTAGAGAATGAGGAGAGAGAATGAGATGTAACATATTGAGAAGAGAAAAATATATATTAAAAAGTGAAAATTGTATTATAAAGTAAATTAATTTGAATGGCATGCATTCTTGTTGGACAAATAAGTACCTTCGCGTTACAAGACAGATTCGGGTCAAGCCCAAACATACCAGGACAAGACAAGCACCGACGCACCGTACTCTCCGGTCTCCACTCGCTCCCCAGGACAGGATTCGCTTCTCGGTCGAGAGACCCAGTCGAGTTGTTCGAGACTTGATCCGCCCAAAATATTTGGTGCACGCACGGTCAGTTTACCTTGAACCATCATCATGCCCTTCAAGGCGCACTCTTCCGGATTCTGATGTTTCATTGTTAACCAATCCGCATGCTGAAACCCCAAACGATTCAGCCAGCCAGTTGCACGAACTAGCTGAAATCCGGAGCGCCTGCCTCACACCAAGCACGGCGATCCGACGACCAACCATTCGTTCTGACCCAGTGTGTAGACAGCGTATCCATCCGGCCAAACAAACCCGGATGCACGCACCGGCCCCTACGAACGAACGAAACCCACGGGCAGAAGCAGCCTCGGCCGTTGTGCGGGGCCGGCGCGTCCATTTTTTTTAGAGGGGGCCTTTGCCAGCCGCAGCGGCCCCACGCCCTCGCACAACGGGGCCCGACTCTTTTATTTTTTTATCCCGGTAGACCCGGATGGGGTATGGTAATATGGATGCGCTGCACCTGGACCTCCAAATCTTCCCGTTTTGTCTCCTCCCTGATCGTGATCACAAATCCGCAAGCACCGTATCTGCCCTTGGTCATTGCGCCGCTCAGATCAAATCAAGAGCAACTTGCGTTAATGGCAACAAAAAGCTCGATCGCTTTCTTATCTACCAGTCGGAGTAGTAGGAGTACTGTCTTTGGAACTGCGCAGTGCAGCGCAAACTGCAAAGGTCGCCGTGACCCGTGAGCACTGAGCAGAGTGAGGGAGTTCACCTACATGGCAGCGGCCGTGGAAGAGCGGAGGAAGAAGGGCTCGGCTCCCGCTGCCTACGTCGTCAGCGGCGGGCGAATGCGCGGCGCAGAGGGGAAGCCGGGGCAGCACTGTCTTCGCCGCGCGAAGCCGGCGCCGGGCCAGGGGCACTTCACGGCGAGGCTGTTCCTCTGCCTGACCGCGCTGCTGGCGTTCCTGCCGCTGGTCCTCCCGCCGCTGCCGTCGCCGCCGACGCTGATGCTGCTGCTTGTGCCCGTGGGGCTCGTGGCCGTCCTGCTGGCTCTGGCGCTCGTGCCGGCCGACGCACGAGGCGCGAGCGTCGTCGCCTCGGCGTGCCTCTACTGACGATGAGTGTGAGACACGGATGATTTTGGTGTTCATTTCATTTTTTTTTTTGTTTGTTTGGCAGATCCTACTAATCTCATGTACACGTAAAAAATTTGGGAGCTGAATTTAACATTGTTAATTAGGGAATTTTAGGCTTTTTATCGAGATTTGTGCTCCATATGTTGTCGCCATTTTTTGTCAAGCTGCCGCGGGTTCCTTAGTTCACACACTTCGGTCCTATTTGGAACGACGGAATATTCTTAATTTCTATACTTTTTACTGTATGAAATTAAATAGCTTCCCGTCACACTATCATGTTTAATATTCTCCTACTAACAAATAAAATGCGTTTTAAAAAAATGCATTTCATGGGCCCTGGGGCTTGGCATAGTGCGGCCCGCTTCTATAGCACAGCGAAGACAGAAGCCACCAAGGCAAATCGACCCAAGGCAAAAGTAAAGTTTTTGGAAGTTTGATTTGAAAAGAGAGAGAAATTCTCCAGAAAATGACCCGGGTAAACTGTTCATCTGGCTAATGCAGTAACGCTTCGTGTAGTCTTTATTTCCATAAAAAAGGAGGGACGGCAGGGAAAAGGTTTTTTTTTACCAGCGTTCAGAGGAAAAAAAAATCTTTTGGTAAGTGTCACGTGCCCTGATGGGAACGACCGGCTGAAAAATCAAGTAATTCGTTTTTTAATGGATTAATTTGATACATATTATTTTAATTTTATAAAATTTAAAATATGTCATTCGAGTCTCCGTGTCATTCACGTGCAGAGTTTTATCTGTCATTGACACATCAATAATATATTTTAAAGTTTATAAAATTGTAATAACATGTAATCAAATTCACCATTTTTTAAATCATGCTTAAGGTTGCTTAGAAGCAAAAATAAACATCTTTGACGATCAAGAACCGGGAAGAATCACGAGAAACCAGCTCTGCAAAAGTAAATTGAAAAGGCACAAGTTTCTTATACCATTCCAAATCAAACTCTCAATCCACACAGACACGCACTCTGTACCGTATAAAGCAATAGATTTACACGTACGCGTGGACGGACGAGCTCTACGTTCCGCCTGCGATCGATCGCGCGGCGGCGGGCGGTCCCAACTCACACGGCGCCGGCGATGCAGGAGAAGGCGCGGACGCTCCTGGCCTTGGGCAGCGGCACCCGCACCCGCCGGTCCGACGAAGGCCCCACCTCGCCGGCGAGCTCTTCCAGCGACCGGTTCCGCTGGTGCTGCCCATCGGCCGAGGCGTGGACCGGGGACCGCAGCTCCTGCTGCAGCCACCGCCGCCTCTGCTCCGGGTCCTCGAGGTCCACCGCGGGCGCGCCGACCGGGACGGCGTCGGCGGACGCGCCGCGCCGATCCTTGATGGCCTTGTAGATGAGCGGGATGAGGCCTTCCATCCGCGAACGGCGACGCCGACCCGTGAGGCAGAGAGAGGGGGTTTGTGCGAAATGGTTGCGTTGGTCGGTCTGGGTCGGCCCTTTTATGCGACGCCCCCTTTGTGGTGTGGCGTAACGGTGTGAAACCAGAATTGAATTTCTTCCTTCCGAAAAACAAAAAATTGAGTCTCTTCGTAACGTGTATACATAAGATTCAAAATTTTCATTTCACTTTGTTAATTTTGAGATATATGTATGCCATTGAGCTGGTCGTTTCTTCATCCACAGCCTCGAATAGTTGGCTGGTTAGATATACATCATTGAAGTACAGTTTTTAAGTTGATAATATGTCACTACGGTGTCACGCTCTGCAAAACTGTGAGTTTAAATAATATATTTTAAATTTTTAAAAATGATGATGACATTTGAGCGGTGGTATTTAGCGTCAGAAACACTTGTTTGACTTGGGCTTCAGAGACTGGCGCGCGCTACCTTACTCGTTTTTCTGATCGGTGTTGCCATTTGTCGGATCCGTACCTGGGAGCCTGTGATCCGATGGCAGTGGTTTTCTAGAGTAGGGTGGTTGCTACTGAACCTTTGCTTGGTCCGCGTTTGGCGATTATCTGATGGAGAAAGAATCAGACCTCCTTTGGAACGGTGGAAAGTTCATATTTTCTATGTTTTTCAATGAAATTAAACGGATTTCTGTATGATTTCTATAAAAATTCCATGTTCCAAAGAGCCTTTAGTGTATAGAACAGAGATGAAACGCAAATTAACCAATTTGTCAATTTTGGTTAACTGGGGGTAACTAACCACCTCACTTAAACCAAAGGAAAAAAAAAAAAAACGGTGACCACCCACCACACTCAAACCGAAGAGAAAAACATGAATACTGGAAAGAGGAGTCCAAGTAGCGGTAGTTAGAATTGTCAAGCGAATGTGTGAGTCCACATATTGGTTTGACCTCTATGTTAATCGTGTCCTTTTTTAAGGGTAAAGATGAAGTGATGAACCATCTTGTTGCATGTTCCTAGTCTTAAATGCTTGACAGCAGCCATGTTTAAAACGGGTCTGTCCTGTCCATAAGTAGCCAGTGCCTTCTGGCCCGGTCACTACCTATTCTTTGTCATTGTATAGAAAATGATTTGGTGTTGCATCATGAAGGATGGGCACAATTGACATAAAGAAATATCAATCAGCATGTCTGGTTACCAATTGCACATGGAAATTTTTTCGGCAACTTAACTTACAGCACTCAAATCAAAAGGTTCAAAATTAACATCCATGTGTTTACAGAAGCACCAGATGTGCTACCTTTCAGTTAGTAACTAAGTGTAGTTTCATGTAAGCTGGCAACATAATGTTGACCTCTCTCAGCTCGATATTTACATGACCTTTCAGTCGCAAATTTAAACAAGGGACATACAGGTGATCACAATCACAGATGTATGGTCCACTTACAGTTGGTCCTTTGAACACGAAACGATAAGACACGTCATCTCACGCTGAGCAAAGAAAAAACTGGTGGCTTCTCCAATGTATGTCCATCTTCTTGCATTAAGTTAACACCTAATCCAACAGCAAACAAGGGAGTAACCTTAGTTTAAGTGTTTGGCAACCTTCCTGTGTTATGTGATATACACGGGGCACCGCTCTGCCAGCATTGCAATTCAGGTGCTTATACCACAATCTCCAAGGTGCTGCATTCTTCACACTGTATGTAGAGTGCAGTTATGCCAAATATTTTATGTGGACAAAACTTGGGAGCTGCTTTGCAGCCCCTGTCAAAATGATCCGCATGCGCATTAGCCAACCGTTCTCTTAAGAACTCCAGGGTGATCTGATGGACCAGATTGAAACCATTAGGTTCTATACAGTTATTTTTGTAAAAAAAAGTTTATAAAAAAGACTAGCAAATATGCAGATATAACTACCTTATCTTCTCCAAGGTCAAGGCGTAGTGCACAGGAAGTGCAGTATATGAGGTTATGTGTATCACGTAGCTCTCCTTGTTTACACACTGGGCACAAGACCTTAGCATTTCCAGAAGCCTGACATCGATTATAGCATCCATTAGATCTCTGGAAACAAGGAGGTTAGACAATAGGAGGAATGCATCTGGTTGACGTAGTTACACAGCCAGCTGTTCCGATGCCACATATGTAATCAAACAATATAAACCAGCCAGACCACTAAGTTCAGCACAAATACCCACATATCCAAATACATAGGTCATAGATTATTCCTTGTCTACCACAATGCATATGCTTCTGTCATATGTAATATAAAGATGCAATTTATGCAGAAAAAACATGTGCATACTTTTTACAGTAGTAACAAGGATAGGCATAACAATCTCTCATTCTTACTTCAATCCATTATATCAATAAATAAAATTCATATATCAATATCTATAAATGAAAAACACAGGAAGTACATGCATGATACAACTTCACTATATTGGGAACTCCATCCTATCACGACTGCTGCTCATTAGTTCCCTTTTTGTCAATAGTTTCAGCTGGTCTGAGCCCTATTGGCTCTGCATACCTGAACAAGTGACCAGTTACCACGAAATCTTTACAGGTTCAATGAAAATGTAATAATGTTTCAAATTTGGTGGTTATTTAGTAACTTCTGCCACTAAATAAACCAGAAGGAAAATGGTTCTGTGGTTACACACACATACATAGAACCACGAAAGAAATTTTGGTTTTTAGGGGTACAAGGAAACATTTTTTAAGATAATATGTTATTCAGTTATCAGGTCAGCACCATCCAAGAGACCCAAAGCACAGGAAAAAAATCATATGACAAGAATATACAGAAAACAGATCACGTATCTGATATTAGTGGTTAATAAAACATGTACCTCCGTTTCATTTAGTTGCATATGCTCAAAAACAGCCCGGGCTAAGTATGCATCTTCTTCATCAAGTGCCTCTAGTTCTGAAATGGATAACAGCTGATCAGTTAATCAAACAGTCTGATCAAAACCTGAAAAGGAAAAAAAAAAGAGGCTTTCTATTGACATTGGTCATATAAGATATATTTGTTTTTTGCATTTGAACCATAGGTATAGCTTTGGATGGTTAATAAGGAATGTGCTACTTACTACCACTATGATACCAATTGAAGAATTAGCAAAAGCTACCTTTTCTGATCGATTCTTCTCTAAGATCTTCATATAGAAGCCTTTCCATTTCAAGCAATACATCTTCATCATCAATGTCAGCAGGCCAAACAAACTGTGGTTCTTGATATTCCCATATCACATCCATTTCTTGATCTTCTTTTCCTTCCACAGAATGTTTTAGTTTCTGTAACTCTTCAGAGATAATATTCTTGACTTCAGATTCGACCTTTTTCTGTAAATTAACATATGCAGTATATCAAGTATACAAAAATGAATCAAACTGAAGCAAAATATCTGATAAGAAGCATGCAAATGTAAAAGTAATCATCAAATTGAATGGTAAGAAACCTATTCTTTGTTATTCAATGCTGGCATAAAGAGATCAGTACTTGTGAACAGGAATATTATAACTAGGAATCATGGGACAGCAAGACGTAATGCCTCACACCAAATACGATAAAAGGAATCATGTGGCAGTTTTATTACCATCTCATTTGTTGGCATCTGCTCCTGCGCCCTGAACTTCCAAAGCAAGTTGATTCTGTCATTTCTAACCCTTCTCAGGCAATTCGTCCTAAGCTGTTGATGGAAAACAGGAGTTACCCTACCAGTACGGCTAATACACAGCAAGGAAGGCAACAGTTCAAAAGGAGCATTTTGTAAGATAAATAATCAATAACAACGCAGTCAAATGGAGCTGCCAATCCCAAAAACAAATCCTCAGTTCAATTGTATCAGGATCCCTAAGTTAACACCGCTCAACTAACATCAGAAACATGTGGCCATCGCGCTAGCAGTTTTTTAGGGCGCCGCCGCACTGCTGCAATCAATCGAACACCTGGTGCGCGGAGCCGTGCCGCGCCATACCCTAACCACTACGTACCTTAATAATCCAAAATCAGCATCGCGCATCAGAATCCCCAGCACTTTACTAGCAATCGGTACCCCTAGAAATCCGCAGGTAAGAGCCACAGGAGAGATAAGCATGGGGGTGTGACGGGTGTCGACGCACCTCCGCTTTCCAGTCGGGGCGGTGGAGTTTCAGAGGCAGCCTCCTGCACCGGGCCCAATCCATGTCTGCTCGATCGGTGCGTTGCTCAGCGTCTAAACAGGCGGGAGTGGATCAGGTAGCAGTAGCCGCGGGAGCGCCGGATGGCGTTACGGATCGGAGGAAAGATTGCCGCCGCCGGCGGGTGCGGGGTCGGCAGTTTGGCACGGGCAGCACGGCCGAGGAAGAGAGCAAGCGCTAGGAACTGAACGGTGAGGATTAGGTTGATCGCCGATCGGATGGTTTACAAAAGGCCCCCTTCATTGGATCGCAATGAACAGCGGATTTGGATGCGCTGATTGCTCAAAGTGATTCTCTTTTGTTATAAACTCTTGTCGACCTGAGAAATATTTTATAGACTTATTAGAAACTACTTTTTTTTAGCTATTAGCATTTTAGTTTATTTTAGAGAATCAAATAAAATCAGTTCTTTTGAAAAACAATATTTAATTTAAGAGATATGTTGTAATGTTTAAAATTAATCATAATCATTTGATCAGATCTGATAGTTAAAAATAAGATATATCTAATCAAACTTACTAAAATAACAGTAAAAAATAGTAAACCCAATACCAAATTTGAAAAATTAATGGCTAAAATTAATTGAGTATAAGATACATCTTAGTACCTTCCAACATGTCTCTTAATATAAAATCATTGTGACTGAGACTCCGTAGAGCTCTAAAAAGGGGGCCCTGAATGTGCTTTACTGGAGGATCTCTCACCCAGCTTGATGCCGGTGACAAGCCGTGAGAAGGATCGGGGCCAGTTCGGCCAAGGAACTCGTCTTGTGTAGTTTGAGGAAGTTCCTTCATGGCGACAAACAATTCAGAACATTGGACCCCCTCTATTACAAATACTACCGGAAGCTGTTACAGAGAAGCTGGATAAATGATGTCTTGGGTAACAGTTGAAGATTCTAAGTTCTACACTTCTCCTAACAGTGTAACCAGATGAAAAATGTCATAAAATTCTAACAATGTACATTGATTCAAAATACTTGGCTACTACTAAAAGGTTAACATCCACGTTGTTCTCCATTCTCATGACATTAAAGGAACCTTTTCCTGACTCTGCCCATCTGCTTCACTCAAGAACGGAGGCCTCGCTGCTTTATAGTAGAAGAACGCCATCATCCTAGACCATTCCTCCGCCGACCGGACAACTAACAAAAATGATTTGAGGTTCAGAAATGAGGAAAGTTAACAACAACTGGCAGAACACAAGCTAAATTGATAAGATTATATCTCTGATAACTCATTATAAACCTTTGTCACGGTGTATTATCCTCCCAGCATTGGTGAAGAGTATCTCTGGGAAACCAGAAACCTTCAATGCTTCCACGAGATCAGGTTCCGCACAGGCATCTACTGCCACACACTGCGGATGTTTTTTGCAGAGTCAAAAACCAGGATGCGCTCTGAAGCGCCAGCTACTACTAGGAATCACTGAAAGAAAGTAGTAGAAACAAATTCAGTACCCTTGGTGACGGCAGATTGTGTTCCCAAAACATCTCAATCGCCTTAACTAGCTCGTCCCTTGCTGTCTCATTCTCCTTAGGCCTGCAATCACAAGCATTCAAAATTTATTAACACACACTAAATGGTCTACAGAGGCCATGAGTTCAAACCTCTAGCCAGAATTATAATTTTTTCTCAAACATGCAGGAAATCTATGTATCTTTATAATTTGAACAAGAACAGCCAGGGACATAAAAACTACAAACATAAGCAGAATCATGAATTTTAGTATATGTCGAATAAGGCCCCCTTTGGTAGGGATTATGGAGCTGATTATGAAGCGGATTATACATAATCTCTACCAAATGGTTCTCCTAAAATCACTTATACTTGAGAATCAGTCAAAATCTCATTGGAAAATGAACTGGGGTGAAGCGGCGCATTCGCAGCTTATTCTGGCTCACCTGTACTCCCGCGGAACAAAATGACGATGTTGCCCCTAGCTTTTCTCAAGGAATTACTGAAAATTGCCACAGATCCACTCATCTCTGTCGTGCGTTTCTCCCAAGGGGCTATCACGAGCAGAAAGGGGAGGCCGGCGGCCATGAACGTGCCCCAGCGCCCGACGATTGGAGGGCCTAAAATTGCTGGCCACCATGGGGAAAAGGAGAGATCTGGAGGAGAGGCTTCCAATCAAAGCGACGGAATCGAGTTAGTTTGGCGTGAAATCCACTCCGGACAGAGGCGCGATTGTTGTTATATTTTCTCTGGGTCTAGGAGTGTAGATCCGAGAGTTTCCGTGTCAATAATAGATCTGTGGTTCGGAGGTGGTCAATACCTTCGGATCCGGTCGCCGGAGTCGAGGAAGACGATCCGGCCATCTGCCCTTTGTCGGTGCGGTCCTCTGCGCTTGGGCAGCGTCGGTCGGTGGAGAGGGCAGTGCCGTTGGAGTCACGGC
>BCLH01000802.1:93188-122979 GCA_001602315.1 Zoysia pacifica
CCGGCGCGGGCACGCGCGGCGTGTGGCCGGGTGGCCCCGTCGCGTGGCCGAGCGACGTTGTCTGGGATGGCCCGGCGGGCATGGCTCGGGCGGCGGCGTCTCGGGCGGGCATGGCTCTGGCGGCTCCGGCAACACAGGGTCAGGCCATCACGGCTCGGGTGACCCCGGCGGCACAGGGCCAGACGAGCATGGCTCGGGCGGCCGCGGCGTGAACAGAGCAGATCTGCTATCGTTGGTCCAGACAGGACCATTCATTAGAGAGAAAACACCAAAAGTTATGCATAATCTGGTTTACCAAACGGTTCTAGGGACAGCTTTAGATTATTCCAAAAAACTGCTCAACCATATAATTCAAAGTTAAAGTCAATTTTTGATAATCCAAAGCTATACCAAAGGGGGCCTAATTTTTAAGCTGAAATGGGGAAGGAATTGAGTATGACCAAGGCAATTATGCGTACCTCTTATATCGATTATGAACAAGCACAATCATCGGGCCAAAGTCCGTGAACACGGAAGCATCCCAATCCTTGGTCTTGACATCCCTGATCGGCTTGATGTAGTTGTCATCCTCCCAAACGATGTCCTTGCGATCATCCGCCTCGTCGTCGTCATCCTTCTTCTCAGCCTTGATGGTGATATTGTCGAAGAACTGGCCGAGGCTGAACCCCATCCCGTCCTCCGCGTCCTCGGGCCAGTTAGGGTCCTCCTCCTCGACCACCAGCTCGTACTTGGTCATCAGCTCCCGCATCTTGGCCTTGCGCTCCTCCGGGTCCGTCATCTCAGCGGTCTCCGGGACGCGGTCCATCATCTCCCGTATCTTCCGCCGCAGCGTCCGTCGCTCCGCGTCCGTCATCCGCGGCGCCTCATCCTCGTCGTCGTCGCTGGATTCGGAGTCTGTGTCGTAGTCGCCAGGCGCCCGGCCGCCCAGCACCAGCTGCACGGCCTTGGACTCGTTCGGCTGCGCCCGCGCCCGCCCGGCGAGCACGAGCCTCCCGCGCGGCGCCCGCGGAAAGTGCGTGCAAGAACGCGTGCCAGCGAGGCTCGCGGCACGAGCGTGGGTGCCCGGACGGCGCGGGTTAGGGTGCTCCGGTCCTCGGAGGCAAAGCGCCGAGCAGATCGCGGACAGGGAGCCGCGCAGCGCCATCTTACCTCGTGCGCTGGCTTCGGAGAGGGCGGGTGATGCCGCCGCAAGAATTACGGCGTCGGATTGGAATGGAATGCTCGTGTGATTCTTGCTGAGCTCTGCTTGTGCATGCGTAATCCCCTCCTGCGTCGGAGATATTTGTCCGCGCGCCGGGCGCACTGCGGCAGCGAAGGCGGAACTGGGGAAGTACCTTGCTCAGTGTACAGGTGAGCCAGGTCACCAGCTCATCGACCGAGCGTGCCGAGCGGCCCGAGCCTGAATTGAGATAGCTCAGTGCAGCCCACAAAATCGAGTAACGCAACTCCAGGCCCAACATTGGCCCGTTCTCTCATATTCTCAGATTTTCAAACTTGTCAGCCCCAACTTATAAAATCTTCTCAATATTGGGCACTGAGTAACAAACTTTTTTTTGGCTAAACGTAAAAATTATCAAGAGTATGTGTACGCGTATAAGAAACTCATTTTCTATAATCCATGTTCTGTAATTCATCGTTGCTGAGCCTAAAATATTCCATAATTGATACTAGGGGCAAAGAATGCTCAATACTGTTACAGATCAGGATGAAAGCTCGGGGGCTCCTATTCATCATTTGCTGAAGACCCAGCAAGCACCAGACTGAACCTACCGAGCAGGAGCGACCCCATCCATTCTAGAACTCCGACGCATCCAGCGTCTGCCTCAAAAAATTGAAATGTGCTCACATCAGATTTGGGCTTCCACCGGGAAATGGGAAGCTACGTCTGCAAAAGAAGCCCAGTTAGGTTGTGCATGATGCCTCCTCCTCACCATTAGCCGCTTGCTCCTCAACAAGGTCACTCGACATTGCCGATGGTATCCTGTGTCGCTGGAGGACACGGGATGTGGCGAGCCTTGCGTTCTGGTACTTGAGGATGATGACCCTCTCGTCGTCCAAATCAAATCTCAAGTTTTCTTCCGTACAGCTTTCCACAAGGCTGCACAAGTGCCTCAAGTTTTCAACCTCTACACCATTCACCTTCTTAACCTGGTCAGGTGATATTAGCCATATTGATCAACTCAGAGCATTTGTGCAGACCTGGAATACATATTCATATATGAAGATAGCAACATACCTGCAGTTCAGCAAGCCTTTCATAACCCAGATTGATATCATCCATGAGAACCTAAAACTGACTTATCAGTTCAATTCTTTTTTTGAATTATTACAAAAGTTACAAAAATGATGCAAATTATTTTTTCAAAGTATATTAAATGAAACATAAGGCCTGAGAAAGTGGTAAATTAACGAAAGATTACCTGAGATAGGATAACTAGTTGTTCACCAGGTCTCTTTGGAAGCTCTCTTAGTGCCCGTTCACATAGTCGGCGTGGCGAGGTGTTATACCAGTCTTCTCCAAATTCATGGAGATAAGGCTGGGTCAGTGGGATAAACACAAATCCAGCAAATATGTAATAGCTGGGTAATTTATCAAATTGATGGACTGGGACTAAAGGTTGCAACTGCATAACAAAATGAGGGGCATATAAGATCAGTTCAAAATTCAAATGACTACATAAGAAAAGCTGTAGGCCCTAGCATAAGGCAAAGTAGTGTTCCTCAAGGTGTAAAAGAATATCAAGCAACAAAAAAACGGCACCATGGTTGATCAAAGGTACAGATCAAATATTTAGATGTAGTGATACTGCAAGGACTCACAGGTCTAAGTGTGACACTTAGTTCTTGTTCTTTCCCGTCTCTAAGTAATTTAAGAACAGCTGTCTCTTCAGGCTTCTTCATGGACACCAAATGGTCAAAGGTGATCCTCTCTCTATTCCTGAATGGGACTGTAGGTAGGAAAAATTTTACAATTTTCAGCTCTTGATGCTGAGAAGCCCCATATATCAGCCTAGTAGTTAGCAATCACTGATTTGGGGGGAAACATAGGGAGAGAGGGGTACGCAGAAATATGCACCAAGAGTATGGAATTGTGATAAATTTGTACTAGAGAAATGCAGGTAGCATTACAAATACAGAGGCAATACATAAAACGAAATAGACAATGAAGAACAAAAAAAAAAAGCAACATAAAACGCTTGCTAATGAGTATTCAAGTGTTGCAAATGCAGAAACTTTTATGCACACCTGTCCCATCATTTGCTATAGGCACACCATCAAACTCAAGAAGGATGTCATCTTTCTTCAAAATCCTGTGAGCATCAGATAGAGGATTTATTCTACTAACCAACACTCCAGTCATTTCAGGCTGCATCCCAAAGCACTCTCTTAGTTGAATATTTTCTGTCACCTGGCAAGATATTCCAAGAGTGCAAAACCCGGAATATTTACCGCTCTCTTCTACTCCAGAAATGAAACGCTTAATTATAGGCACCGGTATAATATAACTGCCAAGATAAAAGGGTCAGGAGAAGAATATTAGGCACAATCAAGTGGTTTAATTGTGCAGAGAAATATAGAGAGAAATAGCTAATGACTCACCCAATATTCTCTGCCCCTGACAAATTCTGGAAAGCAACTCCAGCTACTTTATCACCCATAATTGCAGGACCGCCACTATTGCCTGGATTGATTGCTGCATCTATTTGTATAGCCATAAGCTGACTAGCGCCATGGGCATATTGTGTTGGTTCAACTCTAGAGACAACCCCCTTGGTGACAGAAATGTTGTCTCCACCTGAGGCCATAGGAATTGTCACAACAGTTAGGTTTATGAATTTTCGAAGTGATGCAACCATATAATGGTTTAGAGCCCCCTTTCCAACAGCATCATGTACTAACATACAGGCTATAATTTATTAATTTATCTGCAGATGCGATCAACTAGATCATGTTCACTTATTTATACAGCACAAACAAGCTTTCATCTTGCCCTTTCAAAATAGATGTTTTCTCTCTTTGACACATTTCAAACAGATGGTTTTTTTTTATGCTATAACACAACCTTGGTTTAATATTCAGTGCATGAAATCGTACAACTAACAACTTCTATGTTTAAAAAGAAAATAAAATACTGCACAAAATATCGAACCTTCAAGCAGCTAAATTCAGTCTTCAAATTCATACCTTGAGGGTAGCCAACCACCGCAACACCTTCTTGCAAAAAAGGAATGTCTCCAAGCTCCAAACTGTTCATCCCATCCCAAAACTCCTCACTGTCAACAGTCAAGAGAGCCAAGTCACACTCGTGACCAACAGCCTGGACTTCTGCCTTATACTTAGTAGGTGACCCATGCTTCCTCACGAGGACAAATGTATGATCAGCCACCACATGGGCATTTGTCACAATTCTCCTCCCAGAAATTACAAAGCCTACAACAGAGACACAAAATTAGGAAGTGAAACAATAATGAATACCACTTCAGTTTATTTGAATCGTAGTTTTAGGGTGTCTACAATGACCGACCTTTCCATTATCCCAAAATCAAAGTCATATAACCATGAAAACTTGTGCAAGTGGTCTAAAAGTACTACAGGTTCATGCTCTATGGCATGTGTTAAATAATAAAGCAGGAATTCGAGTTTTGAGACATATATAATCAAGAGTCTTTTGTGACATAGATTGAAAATGTGATTTAGTCACACCTTAAGAGTTTAAAAACTTCCAATAAAGGAAAAAATAAAAGAGGCAATTTGGGGCCAATTTGACGATAGTCACCCACTCCAACAAACTTATTTGAAGAGACTGGTATTCCATAATCCAAAAATATAAGTCATATAACAATGTGATATCTGTACCTAAACATACAACAGGAATTGGAGTTTTTGAAACATATGGATTGTGGCATTGATTGAAATATGATCCAGTCAGACCAATTTTGGGCCAATGTGACGAAACTAGACCGCTCCAAAAAACTTCATTTACATGCTAACTAGTGTTCCATCTCGAACATTTCGAGCAGAAGCAGAGATCCAAAGCAAATAAAGCAACACACTACTACAGCTGGAGTGCTTAAGATCGCTGGCTTACCGGAGCCCATGCTCTCCCGCTGCGCCTTGTTCTGCCACGGCAAGAAGTAATTGGGGCTGCTTGACACGGTGAACACCTTCACCACGGAGTCCAGCGCCAGCTCCACCGCCGCGTACGCGTCCGTGTCATGCCGCACCAGCGCCTCCACCACCTCCTCCCCCTCCGAAGCTTCGGGTATCGAGGGGGGTCCCGTCGCGCCGCATTCTCCCAGCCGGGAGGGAGTGGAGCTGGAGAAGGGCGCGGTGAGTACCCGGGGACCGGCGGCGAGGTGCGGGAGGAGGGCGCGGGTCAGGCTCCGGAGCGGCGGGAGGGGAGGCGGAGCCGAGGGCCGGGGTGAGGGAGGGAGCGGGACGGCGCGATGGAGGGACCGGATGGAGGAGGTGGAAGATGAGAGGCGGCGGAGGGAACGGGCGGCGGCGTGCATGGCTGCCTCGCCGGAAGTGAGGGGGTTCAACCGCTAGCCAGGAAGCACGAGGGTTTGGGAATTTTTGAGTCCTGGGTTTAAAGCTGGGCTCGGGTAGAGTATTTTACGGCTTCGCTAGCGGCAAACAAACTCGGGGCTCGTTTCGAACGCAGTAATTTTAAAGGAATTTCGTAGAAATTTTATAAAAAAAAATACAAGAAAATAAATTTTCTATTCCAAACGAAGTCTCAGGAAATTCATTCACCTAGCTTTCTGCAAAGTGCCACGAACTATTTGATCCTCCTGACTGTATGCCGCGCCTTTCCCCAAATGAAGCATTCTACACGACCATTCAAGAAAATGAACCAGAATATGCGCATTACAGCTCAATGGTAATCACGCGGTTGCAACCGTGACCGTTGACCATAACCAGAACATACAGATTAAGTTTAGCTAGCCAAGATATCTTAATCTTTTCCACTCTCCATACAAAGAGCTGAGTATAAAACTTAAAAGATAACAGATAGTACATGAACTGCCCAAACACAATGAAAGTACTCATCGTCGCTCATTGCGTTATGGTGGGTTTCAGGAAAAAGCATAAACTGGCTCGATACTTCTGAGTAGCACTGGGACACCACTCCTCGCAAAGCTAAAACATAACTGTGTCAAGCATGGTTCCCAGGATCTGATGTATGTTTGACGACATCAGATTTGAGGCATGCTCTTCCAAAAGCTTCTTTGCATCCTGACGTCCCACGTTCGCCAGCGCTAGTTTCTCAGGTGGGAGCTCATCCTCCTCTTGCACTGCCTTGTTGTACTTGGTGGCTAGGTTCATCATTTCCTGGAAGGACACAAAGTATGTGAATTATCATACGGAAGCCTTGATTCCATAAACAAAATTGATAAAAAAAATGTGGATCTTTTGATCCAAGTGGAAGATTGATGGTCACCTGCACTGTCTGCTCATTGGTCTTCGAATGAGTGTCGAACCTCTTCACAATCAATCCATCAGCCCATTTCTTTTTGTGCAGGTTCAGCAGCATTTTCTCCTCAAGCTCATTTTTCTGGAAGTTGATTCCAAGCGAGTAGTAGTGTCTGTTCAAACCATAGGAAAGAGCCTGGCAAAACGGTAGGAAGCTAGTTATATAAAAGAAATGGGCAAAACAAGAGTTTGCAAAATTAGATAGATTTAGTTTTAACCTGAATAGATGGCCTATTCAGATGCCCAATGTTTGATGTAGTCTGTCTTGGCTCCTGGCCAAGCATCATAGCCTGAGGGCTAATAGTACGGAATGCATCAGTAACTACCTTCCCCTTGACACTCTGGATTGGGTCTATCACAACAGCAACTGACCTGGGGTTTAAAGATTCAAAACTCTGCATAAAAAAAAAATGTTAGACGGTCAGAATAAACAATCAATTAGTATGGATAGGAATAACTTTTGCAATAGCTTAGGCCTTGGCTCTATACTAACAAACCTATCATCGCCTAATATTCTAGGAGTTTTTTTTTCCCAAAAATAGATAGCTATAGCCATTAAAATAGACAATGAAACTAAATATGCATTGGGCAACACGACTAGACTATGAACACAAGAATGAAGATCTGGTTCCAAAAAAATGATCAAGGCATGTCAAGAGAAACGATTAGTCTCCATGGCAGGGATAATTGCTATTCACAGAGATGTGAAATATGATGAGGGGGGGGGTGCATAAGAGTCATTAACTTCATTTGAAAGAGTAGCTTATTATGTCCATAATTCATGAAAAGCTACTACCAAAGTTTGCAAGTAAGCCATGAAGTAAAATTGGACAGCAACAGGTGTCTCCGTTTCTCAGGCCAAGTTAAAAGCTAATTTTTCAGTGAAAGTTAGGCAGCGTACAACTTGAGTGGCGATGTCAACCGCTGAAAGCCAGCAACCAAAGCCAGGATGAGAGTGGTACCACCCCACAACCATTTCATGCCTGTAAAAGCAATACATAAGTAAATATGAGTACAGAACCATTCGCCTATAAAGTAAGTGGGCATATTATTAGGTCATCAGATAAAAGGGTGCCCAGGAAAAAGGAACAGTATCCTAAAATTATGTTCAATTAATGAAGAATACAGCAGAACAGGACTTCCCAGGTTAAAAAAAAAGACAGCCAACAAGAAAATTCAAATTTACCAAACAGAAAGACTATAATGTCTAAAGGATCAAGTTCAGCAGAAACACAGAGTACAGTTTCTTTTTTGAGCAGTCCATGGACCACAAAATGTTAAATTCCTACTGGTATGTGAGACTGTTCTTCAAAAGATAATATAAAACATTAATTCTTCAGAAGAAACAAACCTATAACATGAGTATAAGACAAAGAGAATACTGAAAAATTAGTTACAAAAAAGGAAGAATATTAATAATTAGAAGTAGTAGACTTAACTAATAGTTCGCACCTTGTTTAGTGGAATCCATAATATATGGAAAACAAGGATGGATCAAGTATCCTCCTTCAACTAAAGACTTCAGAATGACACTTTCCAACTATGCACAAATATCTCTCTGCCAAACCATTCCACTAGCAAGTTATTATGTTCATAAATTTTTTGGCAGGTTTTCTGATATGGCAAGCAAATACAAATATGTGTCGTAAAAGGCCACCGCCCACGGGACCTTTCACAAACTCTTTCAACGTTTTTCCAATTTAAGTCAAAATTTTATTCAAATTCAGTCCAGCCTTTCTATGACTCAGCCCTTGACTATGCAAACTCAAAATTCCCAGGCCGTTGCCAACCCTAAATACAAATAACCCGACCATAAATGAGTAAAACAGTTATATGTCAGGATTCAAGTGACATAGTAAGATTCATCAACTAACAAGGATAACTCAACGAACCAAGCCGCAATTGTCAACATTATAAGCAGATCCAACCTTAGGTCGGCACCCATACCTGCCAGTCTGCTTCAGCATCTCAAGCATGTTGGACTGAAACTCATCATCAACAGCCTCAACACTGATCCCAGTACCACTCTGTGGCATAGCAAACACATCCACCACCTTGACCGTGTATTCATCAACGAACTCACCAAGCATTAGGCCCATCACCTCCATCGGCACACCGGCCCTTCCTGCAGCACATCAGAGTAAGTGACACATGTAAAGAAAAGGCTAGTCCAAGACTGCAGAATGGAAAAATGAGGCTAGGACGACCAACCATGCTTCAGCATCTTGAGGAGTGCAAGGGAGGAAACGTAGACCTGCTCGGACGAGTCAGGCTGTGGAGAACCTGATGGTGGATGTCCCATCCACGAGGCGCCAGAGATCCCTTGAAGATGCTCCATGCTTCTATAGAGCTCTCAGTCTCTGCTGCCTGGCGTTTCTTGTAGAACTGTTTGGCTATTGCTTATCCCAAAACCAGAGGAATTAACAAATCAGTATCTCTGAAGCTGAGAAATAGGGAAACGGAAGAACAACAAAATGCTACAAATAAGAGGAACAAATCACAAATACATCTGCTTTATCAGTTCAATTCTTGAACATTGATAAACTATCCGTCCATAATAATCTAGCACGGTGATCCACTGTCAAAATATAAACGGATTCATGCATCATACAAATATCTATCTAGAGTCAACTAAAAATAATCGAGCTTGTAGTCATCCTATAGGTTTCCTCCTTCACATATGTCTCAAATCTTCCAGGTGCTTCATAAAAGGAAAAATCTGCAGTCCACATCAAATCTCCAATCGACCTAAGCCAGTTCATACCATCAATGTGTTCGTTCACGGGAACAGGAATCAGAGGATAAAAATGGAACAATCAACCACCAAACCAGTTCAATATTTGCGCATTGACCACGGTACAAATAAGAGCATACCTCGTACTTGGGACGACAACGTGGCTGCAGATCCCGGCGGCGGCAGCGGCAGCGGCAGGTGCTGAGAAGCGGAGAGAAGAGGAATTCGGCCTGCGAGGTGCGCTGGTGATCGAGGGTCTGGGTAAGGAGGAGCCGGTGCTCACGTGAATGGGTTTCTCCACTCTTATGGACTGGCGAGGATCACAACCCTGCTCACGTAAACGGAACGTTCCGCTGACTGCCGGTGGTCCCAGCCCCATGCGTCAGGTATGGATGCGGAACCAACGTTCACAACGTTGGATCACTGGTGCGTGGCTCCAACCTCACGTGTAAGTGACAGCACCGGAACCCCTCCGGAGAAGCTACCATGCCATATGGTAGAGGATTTGAATCCACGGTCCACAGGGTTGATAGTCATGGTAGACGATTTGAATCCCGTTTCCTGCGTTTTTCCTGTGAAATTGAACTGATTCTTGTGAAATTCCTGTGAGGTTCCTGTGAAATTCCTGCATTCCAAAAAAGGCAAAGAGTTAGAAAATAGGAAAAGTGTTTTTGGTAAAAATCTTATTCCAAATATACCAAATCCCTAGATCCCTTTTATGTCATTGATATAAGTCCCCTTTGGATTGCTAGAAAAAAAATCCTAAATTCTATGTTATCAAAATTCTGTATCCGTTGCATCCAGATGTTAGTATTACCTCCCTCCTCTCTTGGTTATTCGGTTTTCCTTCTTGTTTCTATCGTTTTCCATATGACCGATGAAAATCATTCCATTGAGGGCTCTTTGCCCTTGTTTGGCAAAGTTGAAATTTGGTAAAAAAAAACACCTTATTTGAGCAGATGTAGAAAAACTGCTGAAAAGCAAGCTAATTATTTGTTGAACTAAAAACTGTGAAATAAATTTACTATTTGGCACAACTTACATTTATTTATATGAATATTATAAATAAGTTATGACAAATATGTCCTTGAATTGAAGGAATTTTTAGGAAAATGCAGCAATCTGATTCCTCTGGATTTAAATACAGATCACTCATTTGGAAATCAGGAAACGATTATTGGAAAAACAAAGAAAAATTTTCATCCACTCCAGCAGTCCAGCGGCCCAGCCTCTCTCGATCGATCGATCGATCCGTTGCTGAAGATGGAGGCAAATCACTCACATGTCCAGTGTCATTGTGTCATTAGGCACAGCTTAACACGCATACTAAGAACGGCGTTCGTTGCTCGAGCAGCGCATGCATGACCGGCAGCGTGCACGCGGCCGTCTTCCCCGCCAGCGCGATCAGGTCCCTCCCAGACAGAGATCATCAACGCTGCTATAAAATTTCATCTAGCATTGGGTAGCAAGGCAGTATTCGCATAACTACCTTGGAGGCTTGGAGCGCGTAGGGCGTGGCCTCCGCTTGGATCTTGGTGGCTTCGTCCACCCCATGGCGTCGCATCCGGCCACGAGCTCCGGCACACGTCCAGCTCCGCGAACGTCGTAGGCAGGCACCTGCTTCGGTGTCATCCGTGCCCGCGCGTCATTGCGAATCCTCGCCGCCGCCTCCTCCTTCGAGTCCGCCATGGCTTCGCCGTCTTTTGCGCGAGGCGACCGCCTCGCTGAATCCCCCATGGAACCGCCGGCGGCGTGTCGGCCCAGCAACAAGCCCAAAAATATACTTTATCATTTGGGCCCATTTGAAATGGAAGTTTTCTTTTCTGTTTTCAGCATGTTTCTTGTGAAAATGATTTGATTTTTGTAAAATCCTGTAAGATTCTACAAAAATCTTGTGTTTCAAATGATCCTTGGTTCATAAAAAAAACTAGGAGAAGCGAGTTCTTGGACGATCATATGAAGCTGAACATCAATAGCAAACATGAGCTCTGTTTAAAAATTATTAAAAAAAGTTTATTTTAGCAGGTGAAAAGCAACTGAAAATAAATTAATTTTTAGTTTATTTAAAAAACTGCTGATCTAATAATTTGTGTAATAAATTTACTATTGACACAATTTGTGCTTATTTTTGTTAACAAGTTGGAAATTCCAATAAGCTATAGGAGGGTCAGGATATAGAACGACCGAGACGATGCAGACATTGCACCGGACTCGCCGCGGTGACTGTTGACTTGATCTTGATCAACATTGTTTGTGGTCAGACAATTGAACCAATAATCACATTCGGCAGCAGAGTCATCAACCACCCCGCAGGAAGAACCTGACGAGCGATTGAGAGAACAGATCAAACTAGCGTGCACCTACCCACCATTGACTCCAATCACCTCGCAGCATTAGCAGCCTGGACTACTGGCTAGCCGCCTCACCGGCGTCTATGACCCGGTGACGACCGGCCACTTGGTCGTCGCCGATAGTTCACGGTCTTCCATGCCTGCATGAAGTGGTTTGAGTCACCAGTTCACCACAGGTCGTCGTCGTCTACATAACCTGCTGTCAGTGTTTTGCGGCGAACAGAAGTGCACGGCGCCGCCATTTCTGAGCGACGGGATGGCAGGAGCTGGAGTGCAAGTGTCCGCGCCATGGCTCGTCAGGTTGATCGTCGTGCTGCTCGCCGCGAATGCGACGCCTCTCGTACGTGCCGAGGACACGGTCGCGGCTGACCGGCCGCTCTCCGGTGACGCGAAGCTCGTCTCCCGCGGCGGCAAGTTCGCCATGGGGTTCTTCCAGCCAGGTGAGACTGACTGCCGTGCATATGTGCGTGCGTGCATAGAATTGATCGATGTGGAACGTGCGTGACCCGTGTTTCTCCGATTGCTCTGTTTCCGGCAGACGGAGGAGCGGCCGGCAGCTGGTACGTCGGCATCTGGTACAACAAAATCTCGGTTCGGACGCCGGTGTGGGTGGCCAACCGCGACCGGCCGGTCAGCAACTCGGCCACCTCGCGACTCACCATCGCGGCCGACGGCAACCTCGTGCTGCTCGACGCGTCCGGCTTGGTCGCCTGGTCGACGAACGCCACCGCCGTCGGTAACGCCACCGCCAACAACGGGAACGCGACGGTGGTGGCCGTCCTCCTCGACACGGGGAACCTCGTGCTGTCTCCGTCGAGCAACGCCTCGGACGTGCTGTGGCAGAGCTTCGACCACGTCGGCGACACGTGGCTGCCCGGCGGGAAGCTGCGGCGGGACAAGGTCACCGGCGTCATCCAGGGGATGACCGCTTGGCGGGCGCGCGGGGACCCGGCGCCGGGTCCGTACACGCTCCAGCTCGACCCTGCGGGCGCGCCGCAGTACGTGCTGCTGTGGAACGGGACGCGTAAGTACTGGGCCACCGGGAACTGGAACGGCCGGATCTTCACCGGCACGCCGGAGGTCGCCGCGTCGGGTGGCGACTCCGGGTACAGCTTCCAGTACGTCGACGACGACCGGGAGAGCTACTTCACTTACAGCTTCACCGACAACTCCACCGTGTACCGCTTCGTCACGGACGTGTCGGGCCAGGTGAAGGGGTGGTTCTGGGTGGAGGCCACGCAGGCGTGGAACCTGGTTTACGCCGAGCCCAAGGCGCGGTGCAGCGTGCCACGCGGATGCGGCGCGTTCGGTGTGTGCAGTGAGGCTGCCTCCGCCGCGTGTGCATGCGCCAGGGGGTTCAGGCCGCGGGACGACGCGGCCTGGATCGTCGGCGATTACACCGGCGGCTGCGTGCGGAACACCGAGCTGCAGTGCGGCAACAACAGGACCGGCGGCGAGTCCGCTGGCCGGTTGAATGCGAAGGAGGACGGGTTCTTTCTGATGGATAGCATGAGGCTCCCCGACAACGGTCGCGTCGCCGCTGGAGCCTCGAGCTCTAGCGACTGCGAGCGAGCGTGTCTCTCCGACTGCACGTGCTCTGCTTACGCGTTCAATGGCAGCTGCATCCTTTGGCACAACGATCTCCAGAACCTGGAGGACAATTACGACGGTCGGGCTGACGCGGGGAGTCTTTACCTCCGTTTAGCCGCATCAGAGCTGCGCGGCGGGAGAAGCCACAAGCGGAGGACCATCGAAATCGCCGTTGGCGCGCTCGCCATTGCCTGTTTCGTGGTCGCTGCTTCCGTCGTCCTCGTCCGTATAATGATGTCACGACGGCGAGCGGCAAAGGTACAAGGCAAAACCACCGCCGAGGGCGGCGTGATCGCCTTCACGTACCGTGACCTGCAGACCTTCACCAAGAACTTCTCCGACAAGCTCGGCGGCGGGGCCTTTGGTTCAGTCTTCAGGGGCCAGCTCCCCGACCGCACCACCATCGCGGTCAAGAAGCTGGAGGGGCTCCGGCAAGGCGAGAAGCAGTTCCGCGCGGAGGTGAGCACGCTGGGCACCATCCAGCACGTCAACTTAATCCGCCTTCTTGGCTTCTGCTCCAGCAGCGGGGACCGGAAGCTGCTCGTGTACGAGTACATGCCCAACGGCTCGCTGGACCGGCACCTGTTCGGCACCACGCTCTACGCGCTCAGCTGGGGCGCGCGGTACCGGATCGCCGTCGGCGTCGCCAAGGGGCTCGCCTACCTGCACGACAAGTGCCGGGACTGCATCATCCACTGCGACGTCAAGCCGGAGAACATCCTCCTGGACGCCGACTTCGCGCCAAAGGTTGCGGACTTCGGGCTCGCCAAGCTCGTTGGCCGGGACTTCAGCAGGGTGCTGACCAGCATGCGAGGCACCGTCGGGTACCTCGCACCGGAGTGGCTCAGCGGCGAGGCCGTCACCGCCAAGGCCGACGTGTTCAGCTACGGTATGATGCTGTTCGAGATCGTGTCCGGGAGGAGGAACGTCGAGCACGGGAAAGCCGAGGCGTCGTCGTGGACCAGCGCCGGTGAGGCCGTCACCTCCAACGCCACATCATCTGGGACCACGTTCTTCCCAGTGCTGACGGCGAGGAAGCTGGCGGAGGCCGAGGGGGACGTGAAGGCGCTGCTGGACCCGACCGTGGGAAGCGACGCGAGCGACGAGGAGGTGAAGCGTGTGTGCAAGGTCGCCTGCTGGTGCATCCAGGACGAGGCCGACGCGCGACCGACCATGGCGGAAGTGGTGCAGGTGCTGGAAGGAGTGACGGATGTCGAGTTGCCGCCGGTGCCGAGGTACCTCGAAGTGCTCGCTGGACGGTCGATGCATCCGACACCGGACCACAATTCATGATGCGTTGAGTTTCTGAAAGTAATTGCTCCATCAGTTCAAGGGGGAGCTGTAAGCGACATCAACGATTCTCTACTGTACATGTATGGTTCTCTATTGTGGCTACAGGTTATATTCATATAACTAAAATAGAAAACAAGTTGTCTGGGTGGTGTAGTTGGTTATCACGTTAGTCTCACACGCTAAAGGTCCCCAGTTCGAACCTGGGCTCAGACATTGTTTTTTTTTATATTTTATTTCCCTATTTATATTTGAATTTTGTAAACTAATTCCTCTTTTGAAAGGAAAGCAACACTTTTTTTTTTTGAAAAAAAGTATAGAAAACTTAATCAGCTCTGTGTTCAAATTGTGGCCTTTCATTTTATTGTTGTTGAGGTACATGGATTTTTTCTAAAAATGCCATCTTATGCACTCGATTTGCATGCCGGTTTTTTATTCTTGCAACATCTTGTTGCAGTTTGACTCGGGAAGAGAGCCAGCTCAAAGTTTTATCTCTGATCCAACTCATACACTTCAAAGTGTGTGTGTGTGTGTGTGTGTTGGCTTCATGGCCTAGCCCGGTCGATGTCTCCTTTAGAATGAAGTTTTTTTTTCTACTAGTTTTTCATAAAATTTCCGTTTGTCACCGATCTAATTGAACGAGAGAGCCCAAGTGGCAATACATTCAGATTTTCTCTAAAAACTTGTAGCACTCATCTAGTTTCACATGTTGATTCTTTGGTTTTAAATTATTGACACCGTTAATTTTTAACATCAACTTTGATTATTTATTTTATTAAAAAATTTGTTCTAATATGTAAAATTATTAGTCATGATTTAAATTTCACTAATGATAAATCAAATAATAATAAAATTTTAAATATTTAAACATATTTTTTAAATAAAACAAATAATAAAAATTGATGTTAAAAATAAACGATGTCAATAATTTAAAACCAAAAGTGACGAGACGGGCATCGCCATCCCTCTTTACCCAAAGTGGCGAGACGGGACGCGAGCCTAACCCAGTCTAGCCTTACCTGACCAAGCATCAACCGGACCACCACACACGGGTTAGTGCTTGGAGATTTACCCGAAAAGAGAGAATAACAGCGATGCAAACACAATCACCTCCAAAAGAACATCACATCACAAGACGTGATCGAGCTTTCGCCGTAGACACAACACAAAGACTGCGTGTCTGTTGTTCCCGGGCGGCGTCGGCTCTGCGTCTGACGGGAAACGGTAATTGAAGAAAATTTGTGTCCGATGGGAGAGAGAGCTTGTTCGGTTGAAAATGAAACGCGTGGTCTTGACGAACAAACACGAGTCTGATCTCCTGTGCGGATCTTGACGCGCGTGATCAGTCAGTCGGCGATAGTTCGAGCTGGTCGGCCCCGGCAGGTTGTTGGTTGTCTCGGGGCTTTTCTTTCCAGTTTCCGTTCATGCGGAGCGTTTCTTTCTGGCGTATCCACATTCCACACGAGGAGACGAGATGTGTTCCTTTTTCCAGGCGGCGAGGGCGGACCGCCGGCAGAGTCTTCCAAAGATGAACAGGGACGTCGATGACGGACGGACCCGCCCCGCCGCGCCGGCTGCGGTGCCGCCTTGTCCGCTCTGCTGGCGTGACGATATCGCAACTGCACCGGTGAGCTTTCGTTCGTATGCGTGCGGGGCGCCCGGCCGCTTTGCACTTGGGGGGTGCTGACACAGCCATTGATGCAAGAATTTCCGAGGTTTCACAACATAGCCCGCTTTAAACCGGCTTCGTTTTGCACCGCCGGCTCCGCTCTCCCACGGCTGGCCGATTTTTTTCACCCCCGCCGTGCACGGCGACGTCGCCTACTCGCCTCGTTCCCCACCCGTCCGTCCAGTGAAGAAAAGCAAGCAGGCGGGGTGGACTGGGATAGTTGACCGGAAAGTCCGACGTGAGTTTCCGCGTCCCTGCATCGCTCAGCCTCGCGGGCCCCCTCACGCTTTGAAAACCGTCGCCTCGCTTTCCAATCATACCGGCCCCGTCCGCTCCAGTCCCGTCTCCTCTCCTCTCCACTCCTTTCCCTGCCCTGCACCGCTTCGTCTCCTCGCCTCGCCTCGCCTCGACTCCTCTTCTTCGCCTGGGGCTCGCGTCTGGTGCGGGGGTTCCTGCGAAGGAAGAAGCGACAGGCGTCACGGTGAGCTCCCTCGGTCCCTCGTGTTCTGTGTTCTTGCTTGTGCGCGTCCCTCACGTGCCTGCTCTGCTTACTTGTCGTGGCCGCGGTGCGATCTTTGCGTGCTCTGGTTTCAGCTGAGAATCCGTGAAGGAGAGACGAGTGATTCATGGAGCTGAGCTGTGGGTATGTCCGTTGAAGCGCTTTCCGTGGTCGCGGCAGATTTTTTTTCTTAGATTTTCATTTCTGAAAAAGTATGGCGCCTTTTCGCTGCTGACTGGAGCCGCGTGAGATCGAGATATTAAACCCGAAAGCCTTCTGATTGATTTATAAACACACTGCACACTGGTTCATGGTCTGTTTGTCTCAGACGACCGCTCGGGTTTTCTTGCATGCTGTAGTGGGGAACTGGGGATCAGTTCCCTACTGACGCTGTCCGTGCCGTTCATATTTTCTACTATGTCCGTATCACGATCGAATCGAGTTTTGAAGTAGTGGAAGATAGAATTACAGCAGCAGCTTTCTGTTCCTTGTATGTTTGTTACCACCAAGCTGTATGCGTATCTCCAGTTTGCTTTTAACTTGGATTTAGTTATTTATCACAGCAACTTGGCTCATGATTCTTTGCCGGTGAAGAAGCTTCATCAGTGAAGTGGTGTTACCCATCGACGGGAGGCTGGATTAGCTCATCACACAAGTGAGAACTCGATGACATATCATTTTGCTCCTCTGAAGTCAGCTCTCACTCTCTTGTTCCTGAGCGTCACATGCCTCGGCTCCGACCTCGACGTCCAGTGCCTGAGAGAAGTGCAGCGTTCGGTGATCGATCCTAACGGCGCGCTGAACTCCACATGGACTTTCAGCAACAGCAGCAATGGCTTCATCTGCCAGTTTACAGGCGTGGAGTGCTGGCACCCGGATGAGAACCGGGTTTTCGCGTTGCGCCTCAGCAACCTCGGTCTTCAGGGTCCGTTTCCTCGAGGTCTTCAGAACTGTACTAGCATGACGGGGCTGGATCTGTCGAGTAACAACTTCACCGGGGCCATCCCTCCGGACATCTCCCGGCAAGTGCAGTTCTTGACGTCTCTGGATCTCTCATACAATGGGTTTTCAGGCGAAATCCCGGTGCTTATCTCGAACATGTCGTACCTGAACACCCTCAACCTCCAGCATAACCAGTTGAGTGGGCCGATTCCAGGGCAGCTCAGTTTGATTCCCCGATTGTCATCGTTAGATGTCAGAGACAACCGACTGTCGGGGCCTATTCCATCTTCACTAGGTAAATATCCGGCATCGAACTTTGATGGTAACCCAGGACTGTGTGGGAGTCCGTTAGATGATTGCCAGGCTTCAGCAAAGAGCAAGAGCACTGCTGCGATCATTGGAGCTGTTGTTGGTGTGGTGATTGTGGTCGTAATTGGTGTAATAGTTGTGTTCGTTTGTCTGCGGAAAATGCCAGCCAAGAAGAAGGCCAAGGATGAGGATGAAAATAAGTGGGCGAAGAGTATCAAAGGAACAAAAACGATCAAGGTAAGCAACTTTATTGTCACCAACTATTTATCTTATCCAACAGCATGATAGGAAGTTTGGTGTACCCTTGTTCAGAAAAAAGTAAAAGTAATAGCAACAAGTCTCACTTGTACGTCTCTTTCGATTCTCCAGGTCTCTATGTTCGAGAACCCAGTTGCAAAGATGAAACTGAGTGATCTCATGAAGGCAACCAACCAATTCAGCAAAGAAAACATCGTAGGCACCGGGAGGACAGGAACAATGTACAAGGCTGTGTTACCTGACGGTTCTTTCCTAGCGGTGAAAAGGCTACAAGATTCCCAGCAGTCTGAATCACAGTTCACATCGGAGATGAAGACGCTCGGCCAAGTGAGGCACCGCAACCTGGTTCCTCTCCTTGGGTTTTGCATCGCCAAGAAGGAAAAGCTGTTGGTGTACGAGCACATGCCCAAAGGCTCCCTCTACGATCAGTTAAACCAAGACGGCATGGACAACAACATGGACTGGCCTTTGCGGTTAAGAATCGGTATCGGTGCAGCGAAAGGGCTCGCGTACCTTCACCACACCTGCAACCCTCGGATCCTTCACCGCAACATCAGTTCCAAGTGCATCCTCCTGGACGAGGACTTCGAGCCGAAGATATCGGACTTCGGACTCGCCAGGCTCATGAACCCGATCGACACGCATCTCAGCACCTTCGTCAACGGGGAGTTCGGGGATCTCGGGTACGTGGCGCCGGAGTACGCGCGCACGCTGGTGGCCACGCCGAAGGGCGACGTCTACAGCTTCGGCGTCGTCCTGCTCGAGCTCGTCACCGGTGAGAAGCCCACTCGAGTTTCCGCCGCTCCGGAAAATTTCAGGGGCAGTCTGGTGGAGTGGATCGGTTACCTCTCGAGCAACGCGCTTCTCCAAGACGCCGTTGATGAGTCGCTGGTAGGGAAGGAGAGTGATGGCGAGCTGATGCAGTTCCTGAAAGTGGCGTGCTCCTGCACGCTCTCCGCTCCGAAGGAGAGACCGACCATGTTCGAGGTTTACCAGCTGCTTAGAGCCATTGGAGAAAGGTACCATTTCACGGCCGACGATGACTTGGTGTTGCCGCCTGTGAGCACGGACGGTGAGGCCCTCGACGAGCTCATTGTTGCCCAGTGACTGCGAATCCTTGCGTTTCAGAAGATAAACATACTACTGAAGCAGTCGTCTCTGTTTCGCTCCATGGGTGTTACTATGCTCAAGTGAGTCAAAGTCGCTTGAGATGTAGCAGTATTCTGCATCCTCTGTATAGTTGCTGCTGGTTACCCTTTTATTGGTGCTAGTATAGATGAGGTTTTGTTACTCGTTTGTTTCCCAAATCCCAAGCCATGGGGCTTTGATATCATACAGTGACTCATTGGTAGGCCACCATGTTATCCTTCTTCGCCCTCGTTACGAGAGAATAAGCAGGTCAAAACATGCAAATGATTTCGCATACGCTGGTAGATTTATAGTCAACATGAACTGTCCTTGACTTTTAACGTCAAAACTTTGAGCATTCGACTTATTCAAAAATTTGTTTAAATATATAAAAATTAAAATTTAATTAATTTTAATAATAAATTAAATTATAATAAAATATATAATATTTATTTTTTAATAAAACAAATAATCAAAGTGATGACGTCAATTTAAAAACACAAAATGTACACCGGCGAGCGGAGAGTGAGAGAGTTATTTTAAAGAGGTCATCAACTCCATCAAAACGATGATGTCAATGGATAGAAATCAGTGAATCACAACCATTAGTTTCCTGTGAAATTATAGAAGAAACCACTAGGTGGTTAGAAATGGAGACTCAGGCGGGTTGGGGAGCTCTGTCCTCGTCGCCGCGCCTCTGCGCCGGCCGGCCGCCGGTCGGCGGCCCCGAGCCAGATCCGCCCTGGATCCTCCGCCGTTCCCCTCCACACACCCCAGCGCCAGCCCACCGAGAGCCTCCCTTCCCACAGCCATCGAACCTGAGCTCGCCAGATCCAGTTTCAAATCACCCCCGCCGTACTCCTCCTCCGCCGCCGCCGCCCCCGGCCGGCCTCGACGTCGCCAAAGAGTACGTCCCCGAGACGCCTCTCTCTTACGCCGACGCGGTCAAGCGTTCCCCTTTTCCAGCTCAGCAACACCCAACCACCAGCCGCCCTCGCCTCTTCAATCCACCCCTCCCTGCGGTCTCCCACCCTGCCGACAAGATCGCCAAAGTCGCCCGCCCGCCCCCACCGTCGATTCGCCCCGACACAGCGGATCCGTCTTGGACTACTGTGCGCTCACGTCGCTGGAGAAGGAAGAGGCAGCATTCAAGCCGGGTGGAGCTCGAGGAGCCGCGGCGCAGTAATGGCCGACGCGACCCGCCTTCGAGAGAGGTCCTCCCGTCTCGAGCAGACCTCCGCCTCCACCTCTTCAAAAGGCGCACGGCGGGTCGCTGCTTCATCTGCCTGGCCCCTGACCACTGGGCGGCGGCTGCAGAGACCCGATCCGGTGTTTCCAGTGCCACAGATCGGGACACAAGGAGCGGGACTGCCGCGAGCCTCCTCGTCAAGGTCGCGCCCCCAAGCCGTCCCCAGCCACAAGACCGTCTGCGTCGTCGCTGGTCTCCCCTCCGCCACCAGCTGCGATGGCCTTGGGAGATCCAGACACGCGGCCAGATATTGAGACGCTCCTGGTACCTACCACCCACGACCTGGACAGAGGTCGACGGGATTGGGAGGACTGCACCATGGTGCCCTGGGCACTTGACCTCCCGGCCGGGAAGGGTGCCAAGGAAATCGAAGAGGCGGTCATTGAGGAATTCGGCCTCACGGTCGGCGATGTGTTCGTCACCAAGCATCAACCGGAGCCCTTCCTCATCCGGTTGGAACACCGACACCATGCTGAGGCGGCCCGCAAGAAGAAGAGATTCCGGCGTCACGGCATTTGAGGTGTGCTGGCGCGAATGGCGCAGCCTCACACATGCCCTCGGCACGCTCCTCTTCTTCAGAGTGCGCATCTGCCTGGATGGGATTCCTGTCCACGCCTGGACACCGAAGATCGTCGACCGCGTCATCGGCCGGAGCTGCGCCCTGCAATGCATCACCACTGATCTGGTGCAGCCCACAGACACGAGGCACATAGAGCTGTGGGCTTGGACGGCGAACCCCAGCAACATTCCAAAGACGGTGTGGCTGATCTTCACGCACCGTCCAACCGACAGGGCCTCCACCGTCTTTGTGTCCGAAGACCCACCTGACCGGTGGTAACAAGCACTCAAATACGAGGTATATCTTCACTTGGAGGTGATAGAAGATTACTCTGCAGCTTCTTATAACCTGCAGGAAGCAATTGGCAACCCAAACTTCAAGCCCATCCGCCGCCGGTTACCACCATGGCAGTACCGGGTCTGCGATGGTGTTCCACGAAGTGCTGATGACATCGCTCCAATCAAACTGCCCCGACCACCGCAGGAGCGAGAAGCGGACAGCAGCAACAGCCGGCTCCATCGGCAACATCAGGGCTCAATGCAGAGCCACGCCGGAGACACTGACCCGGCCTTGGGCCGTGAGCGAAAAGTGTCTTCGACAGTCGTCTTGGCTCCTCAAGCGATGCTCCCTGGGGCACCCGACATGGCCACCCGCTCAAGCAGGACGGGGTTGCTGATCGTGAGTGGCCGCCGAAGCGCCGTCGCGCGGACCGAGACCGCATCGGCGGCAGCTCAGATGATCATCATGCCTTCAAGTGGCCGCCACGCCGCAACAACGACGACGACGACGACAAGCATGGGCCGGGGAACGGCAGACGGAGCACGCGCCGTGGAGGCAATGGACGCCGCCCGGCCGCGCACAACAAGAGACGTTCTGCCGGCCCCCGCAGAACCAATCGCGCGGGACACGGTGCAGGGCGTCGGCGTGCGGTCACCTCTGACCCTCCCAGGACAGAGCAGCTCCCACCAATGGAGGTGCTCAGGTCCACATCAACGTCCAACCTGCAGTCACTCTTCACTGCTCAGGCAGCTTCACTGCGGCAGGACCTCCAGGCGGCCATGAACAGGCAGTTGGCCTCAGTCCTCTCTCCGCTTTAGTCGGCCATGGAAGACCTTTGCAAAGAACAGATGGCTTGGGTGTCCAAGGCTCAGGAGTATATCAGCAAGGCAACTAGCCTCGGAGAGCAACTCATTCCGGGGACAAATTATGATCGGCCATAAGCGTCTCTACTCAACGGGAATGGAGCCTGGTCCAACGCTGCAGCACCAGGGTCACCTGCACCGACGGCTGAGGAGGTCGACAAGCCCGCACAAGCATGCAAGCAAGTCTCACTGCTGTTGCTCAAGGTGGCGAGGAAGCCCTGCCTGAACCTGAAGTGCCACAAGGCGGCCTGCTGCCTGATCCAGCGCCTGAAGATGCAAATGGCAGGCCACCATCGCTGGGGAAGTTGTTTTGCTCCCCTCAGCGCGACCTGCTGCATTGGCCAGAGCAACCTCGACGGTTCAAGCCCAAACGGCGCCGTGCACAACCTGCAGGGCGTTGCGGTGCAGTGCACGCCTCGCCAACCGGCCACCAATGCCGACGGCAGAGCGAGCTCAAAGGGTTCTGTGCAAGCGCCTTGGCCTTCTCGTTGAAAATGATGAAACTAACTTGCAGCAGGCTTTGGCGGACTATGTTGCCATGTTCCAGGGTCCTCTACCGGCGAGCCCTATAGCAGCTCGCACTGCCATCTTCGACGCGAATGACGCAAAGTTAGATGAAGCGCTCCTTCAAGCTGCAGGTTCAGGAGCACTGGACGTCCAGGAAGCAGCCCCGGACATGGTCCGCTAGAGCAAGGCCGGAAGACAGAACAGAGGATCTCCAGTTCATCATGTTATCAAGTCATTTTGTATTGCTCTGTATGTATGCGCTGCTGGCCCATTTTGTGCGCCGCGCCCTTTTGTTTTGCGGGCATCTTCTACAAACTATCGTCAGTATGTGTGTTTTGTGCCTGTGCCTGCTTGTGTGTCCTCCAGAAGGTCAACCTCTTCAACAGTCAACAGCCGGTGCGGCTGTCAGTGCTTATCTCTGTTTTTTATGGCTGTGAAAAACTTTGATGCTATCTGTTGGAATGTAGGAGTAAGGGGTTTGAACTCCACAGCGAGGTGTGCTACTGTCCATGAGTTGATCTCATCAACAACCTGCCATCTAGCGTGTCTCAAGGAAACAAAATTGCGAAACATAGATGCTAGTTAGCTGGGTGGCTTAAAACTGAATACGTTCGCATATAAACCGTCCAGAAGAACAAGGGGTGGGATTCTTCTCCTATGGAACGACAATTACATTGATGCCCAAGACATCCGGATTGGCCGTTATTCTGTTTCTAGCCAAATAACCATCAAACAATGTAATACAAGTTTATTTCTCACAGCAGTCTACGGCCCAACGAGGAACGATGAGAAAAACGCTTTCCTCAGGCACGCACATCAGACGCCTAAAACCGCCAACAGGAGAAGGATGGCTCGTTCTCAGAGATTTTAACCAAATTTGTAGAGCCACCGACAAAAATAACTCCAACTTGAACCTGTCGCAAATGAGACGTTTTCGAGCCACTTTGAACCAGTGCGAACTTAAGAAAATTCATTTACAAACAGGAAATATACATGGAGCAACGAAAGGCGCAGGCCCACCTTGGTTAAGCTGGACCGAGTTTTCAGCAATATGGACTGGGGCATCGCTTTTGAGCAGCATGTCCTGCATGCCCTGGCCACCTCGTTGTCCGATCACTGCCCTTTGCTACTTTCAAACCAGGCAGGCCCTCCAAGACCACGGCCTTTCAAATTCAAAAAATTTTGGATAATGCTTCCGGGGTTCCAAGAAGCGGTTACGAGTGCATGGAACCAGCCCAACCCTCAGGCGGAGCCGCTGTGCCGTTTTGGACAAAAACTAATTAATACGGCCAAGAAGCTAAGGCAATGGAGCCGCGCAACTATTTCGGATGCAAAGCTAAAGCTTCACATGGCAATGGATGTCGTGTTACAGTTAGATATTGAGCAAGAAAACAGAGAGCTCACCCATGCAGAGTGCCACCTGAGAACAAATCTCAAAAGGAAAATCTTGGGTCTATCAGTGATTGAGAGAGCAAGAAAAGACAGGCATCAAGAATCACTAACATCAAGGAAGGAGATGCAAACACAAGATTTTTTCCATCTCAAAATGAATGCAAGGCGGTGAAAGAATCACATACAAAGACTACAAAAAGAAACGGGATGGGCAATACACCGTGACGAGAAGGAACAACTAATTTTTTAGCACTTCAATGAGGTAATGGGCTCGCCGGAGATGTGAACAGTCGACATCAACTGGACCCACCTCAACATAGAACCGAGAGACCTCTCTGCGTTGGCGACGCCTTTCACAGAAGATAGTTGCGACACACCCTTAACCAGATGCTCAACGACAAAGCTCTCGGACCAGACGGTTTTACACCAAATTTCTATAAAGCATGCTGGGCAACAATCTAGCAGGACTTGATGGCAGTGCTCCACGCTGTGTATGACCAGAGACTGATCAACCTGCACTTCCTGAACTCAGCTAGCGTGGTTCTCATCCCAAAGAAAGAGGGGGCGGATAAAATCACAGACTTCAGGCGGATCGGTCTTATACATAGAGTGACCAAAATAATAACCAAGATACTAGCCCGACGACTGGCCCCCCCAAATCAACGCTATTATTTCACAAAGTCAAAGTGCTTTCATCAGAGGACGAAATATACATAACAACTTCATGTATGTCCGAAGTGTAGCCCGTCGTTTTCATAGGAGCAGATCGTCAACCATGCTTCTCAAACTAGATATCTCCAAAGCATTCGACTCAGTGAGATGGGACTACCTTATAAAGCTAATGCAATGCTGAGGTTTCCCATAACGCTGGCTCAACTGGATCTTCATCATTTTAGCAACTTCAACTTCAGAAATCCTACTCAATGGCATCCCAGGTGACAGCATCCAACATGGAAGGGGGCTCAGACAAGGAGATCCGCTATCTCCCCTTCTCTTCATTCTAGCGATTGACCTTTTGCAACGCCTCCTCAACCTTGCCACAGAGCGGGGCCTCCTTAGCAAGCTGAAGGGACGTCAAGCCCAACTCCGCATATCTATGTATGCTGACGATGCAGCAGTGTTTATTAACTCCACACCATCAGACATAACAATCCTTGCAGCAATTCTTTAAAATTTCGGACAAGCGTCTAGACTGAAGACAAACCTGCAGAAATCATTAGTCATCTCAATCCAATGTGACGACATTGACCTAGATACGGTCCTAGAAAGCTTACCTGCAATCAGAACCGCCTTCCCAATAAAGTATTTGGGACTGCCTTTATCAGTGAGGAGACTAAAAAAGGTGGATTATCAACCACTGATTGACAAAGCAGCAGATCATCTAGCAACTTGGAAAGGAAAGAATATCTCATTGGCAGGCAGGGCAACGTTGGTCAAATCAGTGCTCTCCTCACAGCCAGTGTACTTCTTAACATCCCTCAAAGTTCCGAAGAAAGTGATGGAGGAGCTGGATAGAAAAAGAAGGAGCTTCCTATGGGCTGGCAGCGAGATCCTGACCGGTGGTAAATGTAAAGTCAACTGACGCGCACATGCATGCCAAAAGACTTTGGAGGTCCAGGTATCCTCAACATAGATAAATTTTCAAGAGCGCTCAGACTACGATGGATGTGGCATGAATAGACCTCAACGGACAAGGCGTGGGTCGTGTTAGGAAATCCATGTGACGAAACAGATAAGCTATTGTTCACGGCAGCAACAAGCATTACCTTAGGAGATGGAGCATATACTGACTTCTGGCATTCTGCAGGGCTATAGGGCCGTAGACCTAAAGATATCGCACCGACGATTTATGCGCTCTCAACAAATAAAAAAGCCAAAGTGAGGGAAGCCATTCAAAATGACAGATGGGTTATAGACCTCAACCTCAACAACGCCGTGTCGATGACACATTCAAGAAGCAACACAGCTATGGGTGCTGGTTCACGAAGCCCAACTCCAACCGGAGTTGCAGGACGCCATTTCTTGGAAATTAACTCCAAACGAAATTTACAAAGCTTCATCGGCATATAGAGCACAATTCATTGGGTCCTCCAAAACAGTCTTCAATGCCATCATCTGGCAAGTTTGGGCGCCACCCAAATGCAAACCCTTTGCGTGGCTCGTAATATAAGATCGAGTATGGATAGTGGATAGACTTCAGGCGTGCAGTTGAAACAACAGCACCTATTGCCCGCTATGCAGACATATACCGAAGACGGCACACCATATGTTGATCGGATGCAGATATACAAAAGAGTATGGAACTGCATTGCACAATGGCTGGGATCTCCTCGGTTGGAACCCAGTAATTGGTGTCAAACAACATCTATTCATGAATGGTGGCTTAACCAGCAAGGCACACAAGGATTCAAAGGAAGGGTGTGTGGACGCTTATACTTCCAATGAACTCGGAGATTTGGAAGGAAAGGAACGAACACATCTTTGAAAGGAAAGAGCTTGCGGCAACTTCTCTACTGCAAAAGATTATAGAAGAGGCTAGAACTTGAGGAATAGCTGGAGCTAGACACCTAGGGCAGCTGTGCTCACGAGAAAAGTTTTTTTTATCTTTATATCCCACCGCCTCTGTAAATACAAGCTTCACAGAGTATTCTCTTCTTTAATTAATGAAATTGGCACATTTTTGTGCTGGTTTTTTTTTTTAAAAAAAGAAACCACAAAAACGACCCAGCCAAGGGACGAGCACAAGATCAGCCATCACCATCACAAGTTCACAACTACCGGTGTGGGCAACCATGGGGTCGCCAGTGTCCGCGGCTCGCGAACGTCGCAGGTAGCTGGTCTCGGACCAACACGAGCTACTCACGTTGCCCAAATGAAGGTGAGGGCAGACTCGTACGAAATCACATGAATCAATTTAATTTTATAAAAAAAATATAAAATCTAGTTTTTTACACATTTCAAAATATTCACCTAAGTCTCTAACAACTTTATGTTGTCCGCGACATATCTCACCTTTGTTTCTGATTTACTGGTTACTGCTCTGTTTTATCCGTAGCTTATTTTAAGATTCGTTGCTCTGACTTCGATTAATACTTTTTATAAATTTAATAATTTCAATAATATATAGTTTATATATTTTTAAAATATTTTTATGATAAATCTATACATAAAATTTAATATTTATTAAATTAATTAAATTTATAATAATTTTTAATAGAGGGACAAGCAAGTACAGTAATCCTTAAAATTGAGAAATTGCAAGGTTTAAATGAGACGGAGGGAGAAACCGAAGACCGAACTAGTCAACCAAGCAACGCCGAGCCAGGAATCCCCCAATTCGCCAATCCACCGACGTGCCGTGCCAAAAACGGCCGCGCAATTCACGTCGATGCCTCCGCCCGTGCCATGGCCGGTGTCGCAAGACCTCCCCGGCCTAGCCGGCCGCGCCGGCGTCATCTCCGGCAGCGCGGGCGCCGACCTGGGGGACCTCGCGGACGCGCTTCTCCGGATCGAGCCCGTCGCCCGCGAGCTCGAGCGGCGGAACCTGCCGCCCGACAGACACGAGGCGCCCGCGCTGCACGCCTGGCTCGTCCAGCTGAAGGGCGCCGTGGCCGACGCGGAGGACCTCATCGACGACCTCCTCAGCCGCCTGCGCATGGTCAGCCTCGCGTTCCCGGCCTGCGTCGGTGCCGCCTTCCCGAATCGACCGGCACGGAAGCTGCGCCAGCTTGTTGGTAGGCTCGACCGCGCCCATGAGGATTCAGAGCATATACGGGCTGTCTGCGGCCGCTTGGCTGCGGGGTGCGTGGTACGGTCGCCCAACCGCGTGACGGGCTCAATCCTCGCGGACCGGCGGGTGTTTGGGCGTCAGGATGAGTGCGACGAGGTAGTCGGGAACCTCCTTGGTGACAGTAGCGAGGAGAAATGTTCTTCTGCTCCAGTTGTCGCATTGGTTGGCCATGGAGGCATGGGGAAGACCACTGTTGCACAGTACGTGTACAACGATGTGAGGATTGAAGCGCACTTTGATCGGAGAGCCTGGGTCTGTGTCTGGGATCGGTCAGACGAGGCCGAACTCACAAGGGAAATATTGCAGTCCATTGGTCGCGCAGATGACGCACTGTGTGACGATGGTCTGGCCAGTTTGGAAAGGTTGCAGGAGAGGCTTGAACAATCGGTTGCGTCCAAGAGGTTCCTCCTGGTTCTTGATGATGTTTGGATCGATGAAAGCAAGGACGTGCAGGAGAACAGGGCTGTGTGGAACAATGTTTTGGTCCCACTTAGGTCTGCTGGGAACGGGAGCAAGATCTTGGTGACCACTAGGATGAAACTTGTAGCTGAAGTTCTGAACGCGACAAATGTGGTTCCTCTTGATGGTTTAAGGAGCAGTGATTGTTGGTTGCTGTTCAAGGAGGCTGCTTTGGGTTCAGAAAACATGGATTTTCCACCGTACTTGCAGGAGATTGGGGGAGCAATTTCTTCAAAGCTTAAGGGCTCACCGTTGGCTGCTAAAGCTCTTGGACAAATGCTAAGGAACACCTGTAGCTTGCAGAAATGGAGAGCAATGTTGGGCACAGAAATCTGTGGTGACATTATTATCTCCCCCCTCCATCTCAGTTATCTACACTTGCCTGGGTACCTCCAGCGCTGCTTTGCATACTGCAGCATATTCCCAAAGGCTTGGAGGTTTAATCGCTATGCGTTGGTCCATATGTGGATAGCACTGGGTTTCATTCAACCACCAGTGGAAGAAGGTAAAAGTTTGGAGGATCTAGGTCAAAAATACTTTGATGATCTCCTATTACGTTCCTTCTTCCAGACTGCCAACAAAGACCAGCAAACATATTATGTCCTGGATGACACGATGTATGATATGGCACAATATTTTTCTGCACATGATTGCATGAAGGTTGATGGTGGAAGTCCTGTTGTGATTCCACATATGGTTCGCCATTTCTCTGTTCCAACTGATCATTTACCATACTTCAAGGGCATATACAAGTTGGGAAGGCTGCATACATTAATAGTTCATAGAAGCTCATCATTACCCTCTGGTCATTTTCCTAGTAAGCTTTTGACTGTGTTTAAGAGGTTGCGTGTTCTGGATCTTACTCAGTCTGATATTGCAGAATTACCAGAAACCATCAGTGAGTTGGTTCATCTCCGCTACCTTGCTTTGTGCTGTAAGGCTAACAAATTGCCCAAATGTATAAACAAGCTTCAGCATCTTGAGGTGCTGGATATGCCTGTCTTGTTTCATGATAACCACTCTGGAGGCATCGGTAAATTTGTTTCACTTAAACATCATGTAACATACTACAGACATAATATTGATGAGGAACATGATTGGTGTCTAAGGCTGTGCATCAAATTCCATTCCTTATTAGGAAAGGATTGATCTCTGAGGCTGATTGGTAAATAACACCATCAGCTTCCTTGTTTGCTTTCAGAATCTAACATAATCCCAGGAGCTGAAATTGCTTGGAATATTTTCAGCTGAGTAAAAAGCAAATCATTTGGATTCAATCTGATGCTGCAGTCTGATGCCAGGATAACTACAGTTTTCGATAAAGAATCTGGTTGTTTGTATCATGCTGGATTCAAAATGTTCCATGTTGGTTTGTTCAGGTTGGCCAGGTTGACACTTGGTGGTCTTTAAAGGTCTCTATTATGGGACTATATGCCAGATTACCCT
>BCLH01000803.1:0-43534 GCA_001602315.1 Zoysia pacifica
AAACCCTAAACCCTAAACCCTAAAACCCTAAACCTTAAACCCTACACCCTAAACCCTAAACCCCTTAAACTTGAGAGTTTGCTCTCGACGCGATTCGGCGTTGTGGTCGCTCCTGGCTTGCACTTGGCATGGATGGTGTGCCGCGCATCGCAGACAGGCCTAAAGCGATCTCAAACTAAACAAGCTCCATGAGGTGGATCTAGCTTGCCTGTCCGACCACCTTGGCTTTCATGCACCAGGCTACGCTCTTTGGCACGGTGCTGTTTGCTGCTCCGGACCTCCGACCGAGCTGGCCGAGATGGTTCTTGCTGTTAGAGCATCGTGTTGAGGTAGACACATAGGGCACGTTTTGTAGGTTGGACGCACCTGGCGTGCAACGACAAGCTGAGACAGACCCGCTAGGCTTGGATAAAGAGATGCATGGTTCCGTGTTTGATAGCCTGCACTCGATGGGTCAGGTGGAGTATGGATTTTGTCTGCTAGGCTGGATAGATTTGGCCCAATTCGTATCTCAAGAGAGAGATGTGGGCCAAAATGAATTTGCGGGTGCAACAACATCCATGGGTGCTGGCTCGAGAGAAATGACCAAATTTCTCATTTCCTCCCATGCAGCGAAATCTGCTCCTTTTGCACCCACCCACCCAACCTGGCCCAAACTCCTTTAAAGGCTACCAAACACGCTGGACTGCAGTTGCGGGTGCTGGTTGACATGCGTCCAGGCTTCCAAACGCACCCATAGTCATTCAAGGTCTTGCGCAGCATAGGATTATCGGGCATGACAGATTCCTCGAGGATGAAAGCCGCTGCAGCCACATTCTCGATTCGTCGGTCGAAGGTCGACGTGCTGGCGGCCATGATCTGTTGGTAGGCGGTGCAGCCGCGGGCTTGAACCTTGCCGATCGTTGGAGTTGCGCCTACAGGAGGCGAGTCCTGTCATCCCTTGTCGGCGTTGCAGGTGGGGTCGGCTTCAACACGAGCGATCTTGCGTCGTAGAGGTTGCTCGACAATACTGGCTGCTTGTTGATGCAGGGAGAGGTCTCCGGTTGGCGTATGGCCCAGTGGCGTCTCCTCACCCCCCCCCCACTTCGGTGCGTGAAGAATGAAGCACTCGCGCGCTGGATCATGACCCGACGATCGGCGGGTGCGGCGATGTCGAGTTGCGCGCTTGGTGCGCGAGGTGTGAAGATGCAGTTCACCGTCTTGGTTGGCGATGAAGTTCAGACTCCCAAAGCGGAAGGCCTGACCACTGACGTAGATGGGGATGCGCCACGATCGACCATCTCAAGCTATGGCAATCGTGAAGCTCCTAAAACGGAGGTCAGAGATTGTGGACTCTCCCACCATGGTGAAGATCGAAGCCATCAGCGAAACAAAACGATGAACATGACGCGACCCCCTTCCTAGCACGCTAATTGTCGATGTTTTGATCACCGACACAGTAGAATTTTTGTATTAGAGAGGAATTCGTGCTTGCTTCTCACTGATATGGCCTAGTTTACTGGAGACTCAAGAGGATTATGCCTGACTTGAGCCATAACTAAGACGTAATACCTTACGTCCAAGATTGGGGGTGTGAATTGCTTGATCATATGAGGATTACAATGAGGCATAGGTTCTTGCTCGATCAAGGACTCCAGGCCTTTTTTGAGTGTGTGTGTGCTGTGGAATCGTGTGATGTCTATCGTGTTGTCTAAGGTCCTCGACTCGTCTTTATATAGGGGGTCGGACCGGAATTACAATGGCTTGTAGCCTAAAAAATCGAGCGGCCCCTGACGGGTGGGGCCACGAGCATCTCAAAGTTTATTCCCTGATGGTTTCTGAACGCCGAGTCATTTTGTCGTCATCCTTGTCTTCGTCCTTTGCCCAACATTAGAGAACAAAGTTAGCTTTCCATTTACCGTCCAGCAGACAACGCCTGCTGCACAGTGTCAGAAATCTTCCGTACTGTCAGGGACTGATCGCTGGAGGCGGTTGCTCAAACCAGGGGTCAGATGGGTAAGGTGCTTGCACGACCCGGAGGTCGGACGGGTAAGGCGGTTGGTTTAGCATCCAACCTTCAAGGGTCGGATGGGCCGTGGCCTAGTGAAGTCCTCAGGCGGCCTACAAGGTAATGGGCCCTCTGTGAAATGGGCCGAAATCGTGGATATCCGGGGTATATGATCTCAATAGTTCTCCAAAAGATGAACTCCAAGGAGTGAAGAAATGAATCTAATCCTTTTTTGTGGAATTTGTCTAAAGTCATAGTTCCATGTAGTAAATCTTTGTTGTCCATGATAGTATGTAAAGAAAAAAAAGCAGATTATATCACTAGAGAAAATATTTGATCCATCCAAATATATCAGATAATTTCAATGGTTTCAGCAAGAAACAATCAATGTCTATTTAGGGTCGGCAATTGCATTGTGAAATTGGAAGAGATAAACATCGGTATGCAGTGAAAGATGCAATGCATACTTCTTTTTGTTCCTTGGATGCCTTAGCATTGCAATAAATGAAGCCAAACATTGCGCTACAAAATTTAAATAACCAGTCAAGTAGCCCAACGGAAAGGTGAGATATTACGATAAATAAAATCCACATTCTCAATCAAGATTTAATTGTAAATTTATGAAAAGGTTGGCACACATGTTTTAGCAAAGCATATTTATATTTGCATCTGCTTTTCAGTGCGCACATTTAGGAATTCACAAAATAACAAGGTGACTAGGGCCATAAAAATATTATCCAAAAAGAAATCTAGCTCAATCCAAAGTAGAATTTTGCTATTAATGGCAAGTGTACAGCACTTCTAGGCATCAGATCACATGACATCTAGTGTAGCATTTGTTCCCTTCGGAATTGTAATCCATACTACCCGAAAATACACCATGATAGTTTCTAGCTAATTCCATCTTAACTTGGGGAGCATGGTGTTAGCGTACCTTTGGGATCTGGTCGCAGTCCAGGGTTGGCCATGTGACCGGGTCACTAGGCGACGCTGCCCCAACCCTATGTTTTATGTCGTCACGAATGCGCTCAAGCGTCGTGTGACGACAGATGCGTCGTCGGTGATGTACTCCTTAAAGCAGATTTTGGCACTATGTCCGTTCGGCAGGATGCGACTCCACGCCGTCGATCTCCCTCACAGAAGGTCGGGCGTGTTTCCATATTTTGCCAGGGGACATTCCGTGTGGGCCCCGAGGGCAACGGGATGGCGGGGTGCAACTGTCAAGACGGACGGATGGACGTCTTTTTTCATTTCTCATGTGCTTCTGGTCCGGAGTGGAGAAAAGCATCTGGACCCGGCCATTCAAACTCAGGAACGACGCAATAGTATCACACCAGATTTTGTAAACATAAAACCCGATGACATCTACGTGTATGTAAGGATCAGTTTCATCATACATGTAGGACAATTAAGTGATAATCAGTTCTATATCGGTAAACAAATAATAAATACCAGAGTTTTGAATAGCAACGGGAGAAGAAAACTTTTGGGCACACCACAGGCAATCGGCTAGCAGCAACACGACCTTCTATGCTCCATTTTCAATTTACCGGTTGACTTGACTTCTATGATCTTATTGACACTGAGTAGCATTTATGAAAAATAAAACAACAAAAGCAACACGCGCGAGTACATAAAGTACTCAGCAAGTGTAAAAAAAGATAACATAAGAGTTGTAAGCAAGAAAGGCTACTGAGGTTCATGCACTATTGCCATCTAGACTGTTTAATTACTAAGCACCTATTTACTAAGTGTGAACTCTACGAACAACTGAAAGATCTCATCGGATAACATCCGACTACCAAAACTCATCAAGGTATCAAAATCTGGCTACCAACTCATCGGGTCCCACCTGACTACTAAGACAAGACCAACCAGAACCAACCAACCATACAGTAGAACTAATCGTGAAGCAGTCCAGACCGCTCTTGACCGTGAGCACGGCTGTCATAACAGTTTTATCTTTTGAGAGTTTGTACACTTTTCATCACAAGTCGTGATTTCATCCCCTATTGTCAATGGACTAAAAACATTTATTATGCCAGTATCCGTCGATACATAACACACTTCCTTTGGTGTGTGATCAGAAGATCACTACAAAGTCTTTAAAAGATATCACTTAGTCAATATGCACCCGCTATTATTCATAGAGTCTATTTTACCTCCGTCGCAGAAGCCCCCTCTTGCGCCACTACACCGCCACATGGTGCACACCAAACTAAGCTCAACCAATTAGTCGTCTAAGGTCTATCATTTAAGCCTTGTGGCTACGCTGTAAAGCCAGGTTATATGTTCACGAACTGGTACTTAGAATCTAGAGCAGGAACTAGCACATACCATAAACACCGAATAATATCCAAGAGCATCATACTATACCATCTATCCTGCTCAGATTCTCTATACACTAAGTCATTACCATTTTAATTAACATAAAGATGATTAGGTTGCAAATATACTATTAATCGATTTAGTAGTACAAGTTTTACCTAAAAACCCAACTAAAACAACAAAGCTAAGCATATAAAATAAACTACTACCACACCCAACCACGAACCAGCTTCAAAGAATAATGAGGAATATTCTAGTAAACGTTACATAGGATTTCAATTTAACATAGCATGCATTTCCTAAATTCCTATCATTCTAATTAGCAGCAATGTGGTAAAAGACACTTGCCTTAAAATGTTGCTTAGTGGTCTTCAAGCTTCGCTTCATAGCCTCTCTTGATTTCGACTTGCATTCTTCTCTTCTCTCGGCCACTTACAATCAAACAAGTAACAAACAACTAAAGATCATATGCAACATTGGAAGGTCATTATGGAGTACTAAGAAAGTTTGGAAAACTCACTAAGGCTTATTCTACAGCAAGTAACTTCAATGCATTACATGATAACAAGCGGTGAACGGAAGCAACACGTCTATATGTCCACAAACAACACTACAAAGACATGTGCATTTTTTATTATTGGCTACACAATTCGAGAAAATATTTGAACAAGAACATGCCTAATTATGTGGAACACAATAAAGATACGATGGTTTTGGCAAAATTTAACCTGAGAAGGAGATCAACAAATAGGATCGAGATTTGGTCCTGCAGCAGCAGTTAAAGAACAAATCGCGTTTCTGGAGAAACCGAGGCGTATCTTGGTGAATCCTTCGGGTACGATGGAAGGAACTTCCTGGAACACAAGATAGTACGGTAGTTTCATCGAGATACTGGTCGAAATTGAGAGAAACAAGGATAAAATTACCGTTGCACGTGCTGGACAGATCCAGAATAGGGAGCAGCAGTCATTGTGATGGAGATTTCGGAAGCTATAGACCTCCGTTGGCCATGAATTTTGGATATGTTGTAGAGGACTTCAACTCACACAATCTATAAAAGTTTCGTCAAATTTTGTTGGACGGATCGCTAGGAACGTGGACAGGAATCAGAAAATCTATGGCTGCTCGTGAGTTGGCTTCGAGTTGAGGGAGTTGAGGGGTTGAGGGAGGAAGCTAGAGATTGTGGAGAAGTTAAAGGGGAAGAGATTTTTGAGAGCTTAGAGTCATTTTATTGGTTTTTGAGTGGATGGAGTATGCAAAAGGGTAGAAAACTATTCACATCCTGAAATAAGAAATTTTGGGGTGTGACAAATAGTAGAGCGCGCAGGGAAGAAGGGAAAAGGATGGAAAACAGGACTGCAGGAGCAACCGCACCAGTTTGACGAAGGAAGAGAGGCGAACCCCAAACGCCGGCAAGCACGCGAACGGTTGGTGCAAGCAAACGAACGTGTGGCACCTGTCCGCCTTTTGCTTCCACGTGCATAGGGATGCAAGTTTTCAATTTTTTGGATCGGTGGATCGGGCTCAAAACTTTCTAAAATAAACTAAGTTTCCTCTTCATTTTATATAGTAATTTGGATAAAATAAACTAGAGTCTTGACCCACAAATAACTATTGGCTACCAATTTGCATCCCTACGCATGCCAAATGAACGCTTCTCTCTCTAACTGACTTTAAGAAATTGGTTATTTTCTTTTTTTTTTTAGGCGTTTGCCGTTTGTTTTGTCGCTAAGAAGTAGGAACTCACCGACAGTCCTAGCTAATCGATGCTCAAAAATCAGCAGGCCGGTACAGAAAAACAAAATTCTGGAGAGAAGAGACAACAGGCTCCGCTTGACCCTGCATATAGAAGCCCCTTCAGGCTTTCTGTTTTTTCCTCCCACCAGGTGCTCATCACTCTGTAGAGTCACGGCTCACCTCAGCTACCTTACTGAACCTTCCTCGTACCCTACGTACATTCAAATCCACGATCTCATTGCCACGATCCAAGGCTACCTTCTTTTAGGCAGATCAAAGGTCTTTTTCAAGAACCTGCTTGCTGCCTCGTCATCACGATGGCAGAGCACGCGCAGCAGTGTGTTGGCGTCGGACCGGCTCCAGCGCCTCGTCGTGGGCGGCAACGCCCTCTGCAGTTCAGGCGCCATCGTCGGAGTGGAAGCACAACCGCTGAGAAACTCGTCAATGAGCTTCTCTGTGGACAGAGCCATGAGTGCGACCACCCCCTCCGCCTGTGCCGCCTCCCTCTCGACCACTTCCTCTGCCACCCCGAAGCTGCAGAACAGGCGCTTTAAGCTAGCAAAGTCCTCCGCCACGGCCCCGTAATCAGCGCGGCTGAAGGCCCGCCCGCTGCCTCCAGCGAGGACCACTGTCAGGAACGCCTCCACGGCAGCCTTCACAACCTGTCGCACCGCCGGCGGCTGCGCTCGCTCGCTTAGGACGCTGGCAAGGAACGCGAGGTTCTGTTTCATGACGCGCAGCGCGGGCCGGATGCGAGCTTCAGCGACGCCCCCCTGGTAAAGCGCCTGGTGGAGAACGGGGGCGGAGTCAAGGAAAACGAGGCGATAGGCCGAGAGCTCGGACACGTGGAGGACGGCAGCATCGAGAGCGGGGCGGGCGCGATAGAATGCGGCGCAGCTCCGGGCGCGGCGATGCCGTTGTGGTGCTGCCGGCGTGGAGGAAAGGGACTTGTCGATGGATTGCAGGACGGCGAGCATGTAGTGGAGGGTGTTGAGGCGGACGTAGAGGCGCTGCGTGCCGCGGCTGGTGGCGGGGCGCAGCGTCGTCTGGTCCCATCTCGACCGGCTGGGCTTGCTGCTGCTCTTCACAATACTGTCCGCTCCGCCTCCGCCACAGCTTAGTGGCCCCAGCTGGTTGTCGATGCCCACCTGGCACGGTGGCGCGGCCATCTTCCATAGCTGCACGAGCTTCGAGTCCTGGTTGCACCGTGTCAAGGGCGGCAACGGGGGGACGTAGCTCTCCTTGGAACCGCACGAGGCCACGAGCAGGGCATACTGGTTGACGAGCTGATCGATGCCATCTACAAGATGCAGAACCAGCTCTTCCCTGCAGGCTGGCGGCTGACCTGCACACTGGATCTCCAGAAGCTCGTCCACCGTAACCTTGGCCAGCTTCATCAGGTCCACGGCAGATTGTGCATAGGGCTCGCCCTTGGACCTGGGGTTCCAGCTCTACGTACGATCACGATTTGTAATAAGTGCGTGGATTGATTCAATTGAAACCACATTGTATGAAGAAGGAATATTTCCTTCAAAGAAAAAATTATGAATACCAATACGTACCTCCGAGTCTCGTGCCCTACTGACGCACTCCGCCCCGATCGTTAGCCGCTCATCCATCCATCCCTTGACGAGGCCGAAAATGATGGAGTCGACGTCATAAGGGGCCATTTGCTCTCTGATTGAATCTGCAGCAGCTGCGTTGTCGTCCTCGGCGGCCATCTGTAGCAACGACTTGTCCAGTTTAGAGGCTGCGTGCAGGGCGCGCACAGACTCGCTGCAGGTGCTGCAGGCCATCCGGGACACGTACCGCTTCAGAAGAGAACCGAAGCAGCCATGAAGGATAGCGGCGGCCACGGCCGTGGGACATGGGTGCCACACCCTGAGAACGCGGCTATAAAGCTCTTTCTCCACCCTCACCAACTCCATGGTCTGCGCCGCCACATACATCAGGGTCTGGCAAGGATCCTCGTCCACCTCAACTATCATGCTGTCCATCGTCTTCCCTGCTGCGGTGCCAGTCTCGTGCAGCTGCCATTATTAATTATTACCAAGGAATAGACACATATATATCGTGCTTATTAATTTATCGATTCATTCTGCTAACGGATTTATTAAGTATATAGACGAACGATACCTTGGTGAAGGCATGCCTCACCGACGACCTGATGTACCGCTCGACTTTTTCACCAGCTGAAAACGACGAAGATGATGATGAAAGAGGATCGACAATCTCCCCTGCTGCAGAACAGTATTGGCCGAGTATCTCCGTCGCTGAAACAGCAAGGGATACGACCTTCTCCATTGCAGCCTGCTGGTCGCCGAATGCCTCGTGGTAATCCAGGAGCTTGTCCTCGGCCCATGAATGCATGGACGTTAGTGTAGCGACCAAGATCCTGAGGCATGCTGGCTCGAGCTCCAGCAGCATCAGGTCGTCACGGACTTGTTCGAGCATGGATAAGGCGGCAGATAGCAGATCCGGCTCCATCTGCCCGGTTACCACGTACCTCTCGAAGAGCAACCAGGTGAAGCAGACGTCGTGGATCATCCTGTTGATCCCAAGCACGCCCCACGTCTTCTTCATCAACTCCAGCAGCTCGTCCACCTCGTCCAGCACCGTCGTCTCGTCCCTGGCGTCGAAGACGGCGCGGAGGAGGGACAGATAGAGGTGGACGTTCAGAGGGTAACCGTCAGCCCAGCGGCATACATCGACGGAGCGCCAGGCCAGCGCCATCACCGTGGCGGAGAGAGCGCGCACGTCAAGCGGCCTCAACTCGGTGGACCTTATCATCTCGCGGAGAGCGGTGGCCGCAGGGTTCCCTCGATCAAGCGGCACGGAGGGGTGAGAGACGAGGCCTGCCTCGAGGACATTGAGCTGCCGGAGCTGCCACGCGCGGTGCTCATTGGCGTCGGCGAAATCCGAGGGTTTGAGGTGTCGGAGGAGCTCCATGGGAAGCACAAGGGATTCCACCTTCTTGGACATCTGCCGGAGGGAGGGGTAATTCATTCATTCGCATGCATGCATGTTCATTGTTCAATTATGGGATCGATCTGATTTTCTTATTAACGAAAACGACGACGAATTAAATACTGATGAAGCGACCTGAGGGCCGATGAGGGAGCGGACAAGGGTCTTGCGCACACGGCCGTCGCTCTGCTCGGTGACCCCCATCTGCCGCCGCATGATCTCCGCCGACGTCATCGGCCGGCCGCCCGCCTTGCCCGCTCCCACCATGGGCCTCGTCTTTCTGGCGCGCAGGCCTAGCGCTCGCTTCAGCCGGCTCGTCACAGCCATGTTCTTCGCTCCAGCAGGAGCGCCAGCCTCGGGCCTCGACGGCGTCGCTGAGCCCGTTCTGCCTCCGCCTCCCAGCTGATGATGATGATCTCCGGCCCCTGATGCGGATAGGCGTGTGCCCGGATGTGTGGAGCGGCAGGCCATGAAGAAGATCTCGTACGCGGACTCACGAAGCTCGTCGCTGTTGAGAAAGTCGAGGCGGCCGAAAGGCCACCGGAGCTCAGGAGGAAATGGGTCCGGAATGGCACCGGCCGCCTCCGGCAAAGAGGACGCCGAGAGGCGGCGGAGGCCCATAGGGTTACGAGCCTAGAGCTAGGAGGGGAGGACGGCGTACGGCGGACCGAGCGCCAACCCAACCTCTCCACAGCTCTTGCTCTCTCTCTCCCCAGGCGCGCAATTATTCTCCCATCCTATATATGCGCTGGACTCATTCATGGCCTAAAAACAGAAAAGAATACTCCCAACCAGGGTGGGTACCTGCAAATCTGCTAAAGATAGATACATAGATTACTGCCCAGTTCATTAGTCCACTAGTCGATCAGCTTCTGCAGCCGATATGCATTCAAAACCTTTGAGAACAAACCAGTGCTCCATCAAAGCACGAGTTCAGCTCGCCTACCATTGTCATTTTTTCAGTATGCAACTTTAGCCTCGCTTCCCTGCAGAATACAATCAAAGAGAACAAGCTAGGATCATCTCTCAAAAAAGATACTTTAGGGCCAAGAAAGGATAACATACTCGGATGCTTCCTGCCGCGGCAATATCTGCTTCCACCCAGGCACTCAAATGCTCTGACAGGATGCCTACCATCATCAAAATCAATACCATAATCCTGAAACCAGAAATATTCAGATTAAAGCTAAGATCTTAATAGGTGTTGTCTTCTGCTGAACCTCAAGCTCCCAAAGGATCTGAGATGGTGCTGATCCAATAAACCCGGGCAGCACATGGCAAGGAAGCTTGTTACAAATATGGTAAATCTATAAGAGCCAAGAGGTACACCAATGTTGGGACAGAATTACTGAGACAACTCATGATGTATTGAGACTACGTGCAGATATATTGCAGGCAATAAAAGATCACTTTTGGATAGAGTCGTCGTTTTTCTTTTTTTAGAATGATAGACTCGTTGTTTAAGGAAACCAAACTCAGCGACAAGGAGAGATAATATATATGGCCCAAAAGAATAACTATGGTGCTGGAGAATTTGCTTCAAGAAATTTGGTTTAGCACTGCAGAGAAATGCTACAGAGTACAAAGACAAATAAACGACAGCAAGCATAGATTGCAGGAGTAGGAGCTGAGCCTTTCTTAAGAACGACAATACAAAACATGAACAGCGAGTCATTGAAGTATTGCAGTTATTTATTTTGAAAGTCATACTTCTCCAAATAAATACATATACTCCCTCTCTTCCTAAATTGATGTCACCGTTGACATATAACATCAATTTTGATCATTCATTTTATTCAAAAAAATTTGATAAAAATCATATATTTTGTTATAATTTGATTTATCGATCATTAGAGTTATTTGAACTACAACTTAAATTTTTACACATTTGAACTAAATTTTTGAATAAAACGAATGGTTGAAGTTGGAGTATTTGGATATGTGAAAAAAAGAATGCATTAATATTTGATGTCATACGGCTACACAAGGCTTACCCATGTGAGCTCCTCAAATGCTTCCACTTTTTTTTGCTCGTCACAAATGCAAACTGTAGTTACAAAGAAAAGACAAAAATACAATTGATCAATTAATTTTTAAATAAGATGAATCATTAAAGTTGATGTTATAAGTCAATGGCACAAAAAATAATGAACGGAGGGAGTATTGTGGATGGCAGCAGGCCTAGGTTAACTTTCCGAAAGATCCATTCGAAGATATGCATTGCACAAAAAAAAAATAACATTGCAGATACTTGCTACTCATAGACAGCATTTAAGTTGTCGATCGAACCATTTATTTTGAAAAATTGATACCGGGTCTAATATTTTTTGTACCGGTTCACAATTTAAAGTACCTTTAACTAAGTAACTTCTTATGTTTAACAGTGAGATTTAATTAAATGAACGGTTATTATTAACTCCAAACACTGTACCAAACATCAAAAACTATGTATATCTAATAATATACAATTAAGAAAGAGATGGAAGGGGAAAAAAAAAAGCGGTTGTTGTCAGAAGTCTAAAAGCGTGGTGGTGAGGTTGAGCAGCGTGGGCAGCGCGCTGGGTGCAAACTTCCTGGCAAAAAGGTAGCACACGGTGGTGGGCTTGCCGTTGTAGAGGCAGAGCGTGCCGTTGTTGCGGATGGCGGCGATGAAGTCGCGCGTGACGGTGGCCTTGCCGAAGCGCGCCGGGTGCGGGCCCCCGCGCGACCAATCGACCCAGGTGACGGTGCGGTTGGCGTTGCGCGTGCCGTGACGGAGGTGCAGGTATGTCGGGATGGAGTGCTCGTCAGGGTAGCACGACGGCGTGCAATGCCGCCGGAACAGCGCGTAGTAGTGGTAGTCTGCCACCACATCGACGGCGAGCTCCGGCTGAGCTCGAACCACTCGGAGCCCTTTCGCCACTGCTCCTCCTCCACTTCCGGCGCCATCCTCGGGTTGTACCTCCCTGCGCACCGGGGCACGTCGATGTTGTACGACTCCACGTAGCTGTGCACGGAGTTCACCAGGTACTCGTACACCGTCCGGAAGTTGAAGACAGGCACGCAGCTCTCCGACACAAGCACAAACCGCTCGTTGGACCAGTCCAGCAGCGCGTTCGCCAGCAACCGCTTCTCCGCGTCCACCAGCGTGATGGAGCCCCACGATACCTCCTGGCTCGGGATCTGCCGCCCGTGGAACGGCGACGACCTGCCGCGCTGGTGCCTGGGCTTGGTGACGTACCCCGGCAGCGCGTGCACGTACACCGAGTAGAGCCCCTCATGCCCATGGAAGAAGCGCTCCCACAACGGCGCGAACGGTAGCGGCCCGCGGGTCAGGAACAGGAATGCCACCTTGGGCACGCGCTGGAACGGGTACTCCTCCATGCGCGGCACCATGGACGCACGCCAGAACAGCTCCGGGTCCGACATCGTGTGGCCCCATGGAGGGCCAGGGTCCAGGTACCGGCGAAACTCCAACAACGACGACGGAAACGGGTCCCTACTCTTCGTCTGCCGCCGATGGTTGCTGTTATTTGCATCACCGCCAGCTAACTGCTGCAGGGAAGACGGCGACAGCATGCCGACGCTGCTGTAGTACAGCTTGGTGATGAGCATGCCAGCCATCAAGATCACCAACGCGCCCACGGCCTTGAGCAGCCTCGAAGAACACAAGCATTCCTTGCGCGGTGTCGAGGAGAAGCTGGTGCCGCCGGAGATCTCCTCCTCGTCTCCGGTGATGCCTCGCCGAGACTTGAGAGTCCCCGGCTTCATATCGAACCGTCCCTCAGAAAATTGATGCCCGGGCAACGCAGCATCCGGAGAGAATGCGTTGCGGATCTGAGCTGCCAATGGAGGATGGCACATCATGCATGCAAGCATGCGAGAGAGACGGCCGGAGATGGCGGTGGCGAGAACAAAGGATGCATGCACGCCGGTACGTGGAGACCCACGACTGCTAGCGACGGCGATGGGTGATCGCCCAAGGCAGCCCCGCCCCCGCGTTCCTCGCCTTCACCCTCCCTCTGATTTCCTCCCTCGGAGAAGCAAAAGTTTCTTTATTATTTACTTCTTAATCTAATACTTTAATAAAAATATGTGCGGAACTAAATTTTCAAAATCTAAATCATTTTCTCATGTTAAACCATTTTACGTGGAGTCCATATTAACATATGTTTTCACGTAAGCTTGAGTCACGTCGATCTCATTGGCGTGTCTCAGCTGGTCTTGACGGACAAGGTGTTTGAACTTTATATGAACATGTTTTTGAAAATACATTTAACTACCGTGTAAATATTTAGAATTTATGTTATTTGATCGTTGAAAGATCAAAGGTTTATTTAACTATCTAAAAAAAGTACAAAAGGTTAGGTAGATTTTGAATTAAAAAGTTTCAAATAATAAAAAAAACTCGAGAAGCAGGCATAGAAGCCATTATCTGATCTTTATTTCCTCCTTCCCTACAAATATTTTTTCTGACTTTGTTCGCATATGGATACGCACTACTGTCAGAATTGTCTTTTCCTAAACAGTCTCAAGGTTCCATCGGCATGCTTGAACTCTCAAAACATATCCAGAACCCTAAACTCGATGAAGTGTATCATTTAGGACTAAAATATTTAAATTACCCTTCGATGTGGCTCCTTATTAGGCAAAGTTTTGCCATTCATTTCGATTTGTGATTGTACCATGATGCAATAGGCAAAGCTTTGTTTTCACTATATCTTTGTCCCTAAATTTTTGACATTTTTAACTTTTAGTCACGATTATTCATCTTATTCAAAAAATTATAAATATAAAAAAAATTTAGTTATGTTTAAAGCATCTCTTATGATAAAAGTAATCACACTAAAATAAATAATATTTTTATAAATTTTTTGAATAAAATAGAGAGTTAAACTTAACATCTAAAAGTGAAAATTGTCGGAATTTAGAGACGAAGGTAGTATTTTTTTATTGTACCATGATGCAATAGATATGAGTTCTGCTGGATATATTGTACGCGGGGAGAGAAAAAATGACAAAGGTACCTTTGAGACTTTGAACCCAAGTTTAGGGATCAATATACATTTTGAGTCTAAAGATCACTAATATGACATGCCGGCACAAATTTAAGGACAATCATATGAGCAGATTTTCTCAGCATCACTTGCATTCAAGTGACACCTGAGAACTATCGAATCTGACAGATCAATGGTCCAGATCTACACATCTCGTATCCCCTTTTTTTTTTTAAGGGAGGCCATTTATCATAGGTCAGTTAGTCAGTTAGCACTACGTAACTGCAGGAGGTGCTAACTTTTTCTTTTCTCGAACAATCCTCACAATTTACTCTTTTAAGATCTTGTATTTTGAGATTTTCATGTATAAAAGGTTGTTTCATACTTGCTAATACATCTGCAGCACATTCAAGAGGTTCAACAAAAACAATGACCCAAACACTACTCCCTTATTGTTCGCTGGCGACTGAAAAGGGCAACAAAATGTGCATTCCATGAGCTTCCTCTCATCCGTGACTCATTAAAGATAGTAAACAAAACCATTAAAAGTTAAGGACCCAAACACGCAGCTAGTGCATGCATAACCTGGTAATTAAGAACATGAGGACACCATATCTTGGATTCCTTGAGGAAAACAAACAAAAAATGAATTGTCAACCAGATGCAGTGGATTCCTTGAGGTAGGCGATAAGGTCTGTGCGCTCCTTGGGCTTCTTGAGTCCCGGGAAGACCATCTTGGTTCCAGGGATGTATTTCTTTGGGTTGAGGAGGTAATCGTAAAGGGTGGCTTCCTCCCAGACAACGGCCATGTTCTTGTTGGCCGTGGAGTAGGCGTAGCCGAGGGTGGTGCCGGATTGGCGGCCAAAGAGGCCATGTAGATTGGGCCCTTGCCTGTGTGCGCCGCCGCGCTCCACCGTGTGGCATTGCGCGCATTTCGTCCGGAAGATCTTCTCGCCGCTGCCGGCGTCGCCTGTTGGGGCCTGACCGAACGAAGCCATTGTTTGTTTGTTTCTTCTGTTGCTTCTTCTTCACCCTCAGGGATCGCACTGGTGAATTGATCCTTAATTTAGTCATATATAGTTGCCTAGATAATGTAGATTAGCAGATAGATGCATGGTCATCATCAAGTGTTAACTAATTAAGTTGCATGCTTAGAATAGCATAACGAACTACTACTAATTATAGTATAATAAAGTACTGTAGTGCAGTACTTGGACGGCAGCGCGATGTATCCGCCCAGCATGCAAGAAAATCTGATATGTGGTCGACACCAGGGAGAAATTTATCAGCTGTTGTAGGGGCACGACGCACCGATTGACACAAGGTACTCATTCATTGTATTGGTCATCTATTATATCAACATAATAAAATCCACTAAGACCTGCTAAGGATTAATAATTACTACTTCTCTCACAACCAGATTAATAATTCTCTCAAACCACAACCATGTCATCTTTTTCATTTGCACCGTTCATCACAGCCTCTCAAAGACTTTTTTTTTTAAGAAAACAGGAGGGCAATGCCCTACTGCAATAATATATTAATAATAAAAGAGTTTCTTCTTGGCTCTAAACAGTAGAAGCTCAAATTCTTGACAGAACTTAAATTTGCATTTCCCAATTGTTGGATCCTCATAATTAAAAATCCAATCATTGCGAGTCTTCCAAATTCTCCACACCATAAGCACAATAATCTCCATGAAGAAAGGCATTTGTAACTGATCTTTAATCTGCAGAAAGGTGTTGTAAGAATCACCTGGGGCCCCCACTGTGATTCTGATACTTGCCCAGCAATTCCTTGCAAAGTTGCAAAAAAGAAACAAGTGCTCTAGTGTTTCCTCAGTTAGGAAGATACATAACTCGCAGACATAAGATTCAAGATCCATGTTTCTTCTGCGAAGCATATTTCTTGTATTAACTCTATCCTTGAGAAGTAGCCAGAAGAAAACCTTATGTTTGAGTTGACAAGATGATTTCCATAACCATTTGTAGATAGGATGTAGCGGTATATGGCCCATTAGGTGTTTGTATGCCTGTACTGATGAGAAAAGCGATGATCTCCAGATATAGCTCTAGGAGCGAAAACGGTCGGAAACACATCCTAACCATTAGCGTTTCTATATTTTCATCACTGGACGGAAACAGAAAATGAGAAAGTCGGTAACAGAAATAGGCGGGACAGTATCGGTAGTCTTTTGGGATCAAGAGCGACCGGCACACTAATGGCCATCACAGAACCCAGGGCCCCTTGCATTTTTCTTCATTTTGAGAGGGGAAATCCATTAGACCGGAGCCGCAGGGCTCATATATGAGTGCAATGCACGTTGATTAATTTTTTCTTTTTTTTCTTTTCTTTATTTGATGAGAGAGGGAGAGCGTTATACCTGACCAAGTGGACCGGGTTTAATGGGTCAGCACGAGCACGGTCCGGCACGATGTGCAACCGGGACGGGCCGACTCGAAGCACGACAACGGATCGTGCCTGGGCTTAGGCGTAGGCCCGTTGGCACGGCACGGGCACAACTAGGTAAGGGCAGCCCGACACGACACCTGGCCCGTGTAGCTTATTAGGCCCGGCACGGCACGACCTGGTAGGTCCGTGAAACTTTTATTTGAAATTTAACGTTAAATACATGTAATTTGATCAATTTATGTTTAAAATTTAATATTTTAAGCACTATATAACTATATATTCGAGGATAAATGAAGTTTATTTTTTTTAGGCTTTGAGCCGGCACGGCCCGACAGGCCCACCGGCATGACATAACCCATCTAAAAACACCCAACCGTGCATGGACCTAGATTGGTGGCCCGCAGATTGGCACAGCGCGGTCCGATTATTTAATGGGCCATTGTCACATCCCAAAAACCCTAAGTCAAGAAAATGAGGTTTTAAAATTTTATTTTGTGAACCTAGCTTTTCTAGGCCCTCTTGAAAATTTTCAAAATAAAACTAAACTAGAATAACATAGCTAAATGGAAAATCTCAAAAAGTTTAAAACTTGAATTCTGCCAAGTGTTGGATTTTCTCTTTTTCCTGTTTTTCGTTTTGGAGTTTAATTGCTTGTTTAGTGGAGTTTGGAATTCTCAAACCTTTAGAAAATAGGAAAAAGTTTAAGTTTTCCTGCGTGAGCCGCACCCTCCTCACTGGGCCAGCCGGCCTGCTAACCCCCCCCCCCCCCCGGCCCATCGCGTGCGCGCGTTCCGCTTCTTCCCCGGCTCGCCCCCACCAAGCATAGCTCGGGCGCCACCTGGCCGACGCCGTCCAACAGCTAGTGAACGTCGCCGTCACCTCGCGGCTCCGTCTCCTCTCACGGCCATCTGCGCGTCCACTGTTCCCCACAAGCGGTTTGAGCAAAACCGCATGGCCACGCGACGCCATTGCCGCACGCCGTCGTAGTTGCCGCGCTGCCGCGTCAAGCACCATTGCACTGGCGGAAGTAATTCCTCACAAGCTTCACTGCGCGCATCGACTGCCGTCAAAGCGAATCCTAATCCGCCGCACTGTCAAATCACGAGTAATGGCGAGCTCATCATCACGCTGCGCCGATCGGAAGTCGGAAATCGAGACGCCGTAGCGCTGCGCTGGCTGCACCTCGAGCACCTGCGCGCCTCGACGCTCCCCCGACGCACCATGATGCACGCCAGTTGGCCACCGGTCGCCCTAGCTGGCGGATTTCACCTTCAATGCACGATCTTGCCGCAACCACGCCGATCGGAGCCCACTTCGCCGAGCCGACTCTAGAAGGGGTTTCCCCGCCACCCACGCACGCCCTTCACGCTGCCGCCCGCCTCACAGGTCTCCCCCATCTTGCGCCCGTTGAAATAAGCTCTAATTTCAGTTTTGCCCTCCGTCGTCTTCCTCGCGGCCGGTTGCCGCACCCCACCGGTGCCAACCCAAATCGGGCGGCCATTACCCACTGGCCGCCATCCAAGAGCACCCCCAGCCTACTAGGAAGCTCATCGAGCTCAGGAGGTAGCCGTCGAGAGCACCCCTTGGCCGCTCGACGTGCGCCCCCCTTTGGCCGCCGCCGGGTGTCACATCCCAAAAATCCTAAGTCAAGAAAATGAAGTTTTTTTATTTTTATTTTATAAACCTAGTTTTTCTAGCCCTTTTTTGGAAATTTTCAAAATAAAACTAAACTAGGATAATATAGCTAAATGGAAAATTTCAAATTTTAAAAATTTGAACTTGTCAAGTGATTGAATTTTCTAGTTCTCTTGTTTTTCGTTTTTGGAATTTAATTGCTTAACTTTGTGAAGTTTGGATTTTTCCTAAACCTTAGCAAATTAGTGAATTTTGGGGGAAAAAAATCAAATTCCCACGCTGGGCCGGTCTGTTCTTTCCCCTGGCCCAGCCCACACGCGCACCCGCCGGCCCAACTTTTTTCCTTGCCCAGCCGCGCACACCCTCCCCCTTCGTCCTCCTCTGGCACCCCACCGGCAGCAACCCAAGCACCACCTGTACACTGCTGGCCCGGCCACGCCGTGCCTGACGGCCGATGTCAGAACGCAGTTGCCGTCAGACGTCACCTGCCGTCGCACCGCTCGCGAGAAACCGCCTCTGCGCCCCTGGTTTGGCGGCCGGTTTGGCCAAAAGGATGCCGCACCCAGCGCCCTTCGTCGGACACCGTCGGAAGCACCGTGCCGCCACGATTAGCTCCGTTTCACCGCCTGCATTAACCCCTCACATCCTCCACAACACGGATAGACGGCCGTCAAAGCCAGCTAACACTCCTGCACTGTCTAATCGCGTAATTGCTCACCACCAGGATGACCCAAGTCGCCGGTTGAACCATGGATGCTGCAACGCCGAGCTGGCCTCACGAGGACGCCGTCACATGCCCCGGCCTTCCCTCAGCGCGCCACAAAATGAGCCAGCTGCCCCATGACCACTCCAGCTGGCCGACAACGTCATTACGACGCGAATTTGCCTGAACGCTGTCGCGCCGTGCCAGTCGGGCCTGACTCCAAGTTGCCAGCTATAAAAAGGTTGTACCGCTGCCAGTGCATGCCCTTCGCGCCTCCGTCGGCCTCCCAGGTCACTTTCTCATCCACATTTTGCCACATTGCTCCCCAATTTCAAAATTCGCCCCTTTCTTCCCCATCGTCGGCCGACGTGCGCCATTGCCGATTCCCCTCGAATCCGGCAGCCATTGATCCTTTCTGACACTCCTACAGCACCACCACACTGAGGTGAGACTTACAGTGCACGCCAAATGGCCGGCGCATGCGCCGTTGGGCCTCTCCCCGAGAACCACCGAGGAGTCATTCCAAAGGAAGCTGAGCGTGTCACGAGGCTCCTAGAGCCCGTGCGCAACTCCCCGGCCGAGGAGGAGTCCTCCTGTTGAGGCCTTCGCCCCCCTCGCCAGCGCTGCTGCTTCGCGCACCCTCGGGGCCGCCACCGCCGCCGTTCTGGCTCACCGCCGGCCACGGCGAGCACCCCACTGCCACCACCACACCTGGAACACTCGAGGCCTCCCTCGCACACACCCACGCCCCTTTGGTCACGCCTCACGTGCTTGCGCAGGTCGGAGCACGCCAGAGCGCGTTCGGACCGCTCTAGAGCGCGCCCGACGCACCTAGAGCGCGCCCAGGCCTGCAGACGTGCGCTCACGTTCACGCCAAGAATTCACACTCGGTCTTATGTCCCCGGACATGGACACGGCCACGAACCCGTGTCCACGGTCACAGACACGGGCACGGACACGGCTACGATTCACGTGTCCACAGACACGACACTGCCCACGTGTCCACGGACACGGCCACAGTTCACGTATCTGTGGACACAGTCACGATTTCACGTGTCTACGGACACGGCCACAGTCCACGTGTCCACGGATATGTCACAGTTCACGTGCCCACGTGTCCACGGACATGGTCACAGTTCACATGTCCACGTGTCCACAGACATGATCACAGCTCACATGTTTACGTGTCCACACAGAAATCCCTGATTCTTGACACTTGTGTATCCAAGGGCCCTGGACACAGGCCGAACCACGTGTCCACGGGATTTTTTCCGTTTCAAGACACGCAGGTGTCCAGAAGCCGTGGACACATGCCGAACCCTGTGTCCACGCGACTTTCTGCAACACTGTCACAGCCGCCTTGTCGGTAACCTTACAGCCACATCCTAGCTCCAATCGTCACAACCAATATACCGTTTGAATCCTTATCATGAGCACTACCATTCTAGACTAACTCCATGTTTTTGTTTGGTTTCTGTTTTATTTATAGATTTTATAGCTTTTCTTTTGGTAGGCTTATAGTTGTTTGTTGTTTGTAACAGAAGAAGAGCCAAAAGAAGGAGAGCCCGAGGAGCCTGAGTACGAGGAAGAGCTTGAGGACGTCGCTGAAGGTAAGTCCTAACACCCCCTTGAATCATATTGAACCCATGTTTTACTGCTGCACCTGTAGAGCCTAATGCTTGCTTATTTTATAAATTGTGTTAAAATGTTGTGTAGCTTAATATCTACTTGATTCTAGGTACTTATATTAATATTAGTTATCTGATGTAGTTAATATAATTTACCATCTTGTTAGCCGTTGGCGACGCACTCTTGTTAACTATAGGTCTTCCGTCTTTAAATACTTTTAAAAGAACGGAGAGTTGCCTTGTTTAGTAAAATGCTTAGGACCCCAATTGCGGTGTCTTGCACCGCTACACCATACACCATTTACTTACAAAATGCGTTAAACTGTGTTTTTGGTGACGTGTGTAAATAAAACGGGATGGGATTAGTGCAACTGGTGCTAGATGAAGATGGGTGATTATGGTCGTGAGGTGAGGCTCATAAGAGATGATGGTGATAGGTGTATAGTTTTCGGTGCGGTCCACCTACCGTGGACGAGTCCGTCACCCCTGTCATATAAGGACCGATTCGTTAGCACTCGGTTTAGTAATTTTATGCAACCACAGAACCCGTATATATTGGGCAGGATTTAACCCCACTATGTAAGTATTCTACATCGAGCCATTAGATGGTCGGTAGAACACAAGGGGATAGGAGAAGGGTGTGAGATAACTCGCTGCCTGGCTCTCGACTATGTAATTGCTCACATCATGGGACCGTAAACCCACAGATATAGCCCCTGGTTTGGTAATACCTGACGTAGTAGGGGACAAAAAAAGACATGACTGCGGTAAATCTTCACGATTCGACTCCGGAAATGTACTGTCGCGTCATCGGGAGGATGATACCCTGACGGATAGCCTCTGTGTACATCTTGGGTGGAATCTGTGGAAACTTATGTAGTCGTGGGGTAAGCGTTATGCAACTATATTGATCAGGAGTAGCATAACCTGTGGGTACAGTGTACAACCTCTGTAAAGTGTAAAATCGTTCCGGATAGGCCGTTGTTACGGTATTGGCATGATATTTGTTCGGTTACCCTACGATTAGTTTTCTATATTATCCTTAACGAGTGAGTGGGTGTAGGTGCTCGTGTTTTGAAAGTGTTGCTGTGTGCCGAGGGCCTGCATGGATGCGTGCTAGTGTCCGACTAAAACTTGAGAACTGATGGAAGGGGTGAAAGCCTTTCTCAGGTCCACTCTAATAAAAGAAAATAAAAATCATTTTCCATCTTGTTTAAAGACCTTTCCTTTAGGAAGCCCGGCTTAAAAATTTGCTTTCCGCAAAACTTAAACCTCAAGCCTCTCCTTGCTTCGCCTTTCGCAAATCTCAACCTCCATACCGTTAGGGCTTGCTGAGTACGTTTGTACTCACCCCGTCTCTGGCTGCTATTTGTTCAGAGGACGAAGACGATGAGGATGATGCCGACTACGAAGATTAGAAGTCTCGCCCTTCGCTCGAGTGTTGTCTGTGGTGTACTAGTAGTTATCGATTAGGTGTGATGTTTGAATAAGAGTCACTGCGTCGACTTGATGAATGTAATATAAGTATGTCTGTTAGACCGTTCCAAATTCTTGTAGTACGTTAAACCCGTATGTATAATGATATTACTTTGTTCTTGATGTGCGCACCAACTACCGGTCCAGGGATTGGTACAGGAAGCACAAGGACTCTCCTTTCCGGAAGGGAGTCTTACAGTGTGGTATCAGAGCCATACTTGATCGTAAGACAAGAACTTAGGTTAGAATGATATGTTTTCCTCGCAAAACTACGTTCTAGTGGGCCTCATGCCCACGCGCTTATTTTGCTTGCGTACCTTTTATATTATGATATTTACTTGTCTACTTTGGTTTACTGACCCTTTAGTTTACCGTCTCTTTGTAGATGACCTCTGGAGGGTGGACTCCCCTTGAACCCGAGGCGAGCAGGGTCAACGGGTTTCCCGCGATCCTCACCCGTACGCTCTCTCGGTTCGGGTACACTGTACCCGTATCATACCGCTAGAGGAGCCAGGAGTCCAGTACTATTTGAGGTGGAGACCCGCCTCGTAGCGTACCCGCTGCTGACGTGGATGATGCTGACCACCGGCCCCAGCTATGACTCCGCCCTACAGGCAGCAGCCCGTGAGGCCCTACTCCACGTGTGCACGGTGAACCTCAACTTCACCGGAGCCACACCGATGCGCTACTTTTCGGTGCTCGTCACCGACGAGCCAACGTGGGTGCACTGTTTGGGCACACTTGGAGGCCCCACTAGGACAGTGGAGGACCCCACGCTGGTGGAGACGGCGCAGTACGTGATAGCGTAGCACCATCTTTGCGAGGAGCTCCGAGGTCAGTGGATAGCGTAGTCCCTCCATGCTTTCACTGCCAAGGGACAATCCACAACCTTGCAGGTGCAGCTCGAGACGGCTCACTCTCAGCGGGACACCGTCTAGACGCTGCTTGACGCTGCACTGGCACAGCATGACGAGGTTCAGGGGCAGCGTGACGCGCTCCAGCTGTAGCTTGGTGACGCGCAGGGACAGCGCGACACGGCACTATTCCAGCTCGCCACAGTCCATGCCGCCCTCGACACAGCCAGGGCGAGTGAGGAGGGCTTGAAGAAGGCCCTCTCCGACCAGCACGCAGCACACCCGCAGGAGTTGGAGACGCTGAGACGCTAGCTGCAGTCCCCGTACCCTCGTACTCGCCGAACGGCGAGGAAGAATGTGCCTGGGATTGCTGCGTCACTGAGGGGGAGGCTCCATGACTCTCCCGCGTCCAAGGAGAGTGCTCCTGCCCGACAGGGAGTTCGCACTAAGACCACGCCCCGTAAGCGTGCTCTAGTGCGCCTCTTCGACGGGAGGCCGACACTACCACCCCACGCCCCAGTGCTGGACCAGCCCACTCGCGACGCCATCTACACGTGAGTGGCACAGCTACCACGCCCCCAAGACGGCGTTGGTGGCAGCCGTGGAGAGTACCTCTCCCGCGCCCTCAGCTCAAGCGACAGCACCCCCCACGACGATACCGATGAGCCCATGGAGGAGGAGGCCGTGCCCGACTCCAGCGTGGAGATTGTCGGGACCACCCCAGGCCGCACGCAGGCTTCCCACGGTGCTGGCACCATGGCCGTTGAGGCCAAGCCTGCAATCAACACGGGACTGCCGCAGCCCCACGACGACGCTCAATAGGACGACTTCGCTACTGGATGCCGGCCTAGGAGGGATGCCGGCAAGGGAGTTCAAGCAGCCGTAGCTACTAGGGGATAGCTACTCTTTTGTACCTATTAGTGTGGCAGGGGGAGACCTACCGTTGTAGCGGTAGATGACGTTGTCTTTGACAACGGTTTTTGACTTGTAAAAAGAAAGACTCTCGTGCTGTAACCACGTAGTTGTATGTCCCCAAAACCTCGGTTATGATCCAGTACCTTTGTAATATAACCATGGTTGTGTGCTATGTTTGATTTGCTTCTTTTCGTTGTTCGATTGTGGGTATGTTGTGCTGTTTTATAAACTTAAAAAATTGTAAATCACTCCTGATAGTACACTTGTTTACTAGCACCTAACCCCACTGGTCTACAGTTTTTCTTTGGCAAGATGGCGCCAAAGAAATCAGCTCGCATTCAAGAACGCCAGGCTCGTGAACGCAGCCTCAACGACATCAATGATGATGAGCGGGTTGCGCAGACCGCAAAAGCAAAAGCGATCAGGAGAGGAGGGGCGTCCTCTAACCCGCGCCACTCCACACCACCTGCCCCTAGCGTTCAACGCCAAGCTCACGAAGACGAGGCTCAGTCTAGTCACCACGACGAGAATGTGGTGGCCCGTTCCACTCCAGCTGCTGCCGGCGCCAGTGCACGAGGGGCTGCAAGAGCCCCATCTCGGGCCATGACTGAAGATGGAGTCCCAGTGGCGGGAGGAGAAGAACTCCCCTTACCGCCCGCCACCCTCGCTGACGTAACGGCAACGCAAACCCAGCTGCTACTCACGCTAGCACAGGGTTTGGGACAGCAAGGAGGTCCAAACTCGCCGGACCGGATGTCAGAGTTCATGCGACTTTGGCCCCCAACCTTCGACAATACAGAAGATGAGCCGCTTGCAGCCGATGATTGGCTACGAGACATCAACAAGAAGCTCGACATCATGGCCGCAAGCGACTACGAAAGGGTGATGCTTGCTACACACCAACTGTTTGGAGCAACCGACGAGTGGTGGGACAACTACCGAGAAGCCGCCACCGACCCTACTGCCATAACTTGGAATGAGTTCCAGCAGGCATTCCGAGCTTATCACATCTTGGCTGGTACAATGAAGATGAAGGCCGATGAATTTCGAGCCTTGAAACAAGGGACCATGACGGTCAACCAATACATCAAGAAATTCATGAAGTTAGCCCGTTATGCCCCAGGAGAGGTGGACACCGACCAGAAGAAGCAGGATTGCTTCTTGGATGGACTGAGTCACATCATGCAAGCACAGCTTGTGACTCACACCTTTCCGAACATCAACACTATGATGAACAAGGCCATACTCCTGGAGAGGGCTCGTGCTGGGCTGGACGGGGAAAGAAAGCGCAAGTTTCGAGCAAAGAAGTCTCGGCAGCTTGAAAAGAGAGCGGCCAAGGTTTGGGAAATACTAGAAGCCGTCGTACCCTTCGACTATGCAGTACCGTACCTTGACCGCTCAGCAGCAGCCACAGCAGTCTGCACCATCAGTCTGTCAACTTCCTCCACCCGCACCACGCGCCAACCCAAGTGCGGGTCAAGCCCCAAATGCTTTGAGGACGTGCTTCAACTGCCACAGCTCGGGGCATCTGGTCGCAAATTGCCCTCTGAAGCAGCAGCCTGCAGTAGCTCCTGCATACTCTCGGACACGGTCTATAATTTCCAGAGCATCTCATGGTGCACCAAGGACGGCTGCACCTACCCGGAGGACACCGCAGTACGGATAAGGACAGGTGAACCACGTCCACGCCAAAACCGCAGAGGAAGCACCTGAGGTGGTACTCGTTGAGTACCTCATCCACTCCAATCTTGCAACCATTTTATTCGATTTCGGCGCTTCACATTCTTTTGTTTCTTCAAAGTTTGCAAAAAAGGGAAAACTGCCTATGGTCTTACTTAGGACCCCCCCCCCATGTTGATTAAATCTCCGGGAGCCACTATGAAATGCGGTTTGGGTTGCATAGGAGTAAAAATTCATTTAAGTGGGGTAGAATTCACAGTAGATTTGATAGTTTTCTAGTCTGAGGGAATTGATGTCATACTGGGTATGGATTGGTTGAGGTGCCATAAAGAAGTCATATATTTCTCAGAGCGCATTTTGACAGCCATCAATCACAAGGGTGTTGCTGTGACATGTCAACCAAAAGATCAAAAAGTCGAGCCCTTGGTATTCAGCGCAGAAGCCACTCCCCTAGAAGAGGTACCTGCAGTAAGGGATTATGTTGATGTCTTTCCAGAAGAGCTACCGGGAATGCCGCCAGACCGAGACGTCGAATTCCTTATCGACTTGGTCCCCGGTGCGACACCGATAGCTAAAAGACCATATCGGATGGCTGCAGATGAATTGGCTAAGTTGAAAGAACAGTTAGCTAAATTGCAGGAGAAGAGATTCATCCGCCCAAGTGTGTCACCTTGGGGTACACCAGTACTGTTTGTGAAAAAGAAAGATGGCAGCCTAAGAATGTACATTGATTATTGTGAGCTAAATGAGGTCACCATCTAAAACAAGTACCCACTTCTCAGGATAGATGATCTTTTTGACCAGCTGAAGGGAGCCAAGTACTTCTCAAAAATTGACTTGAGATCAGGGTACTATCAACTAAAGATCAGGGAAAGTGATATCAAGAAGACTGCGTTTGTCACTCGATATGGTCAGTACGAGTTCACGGTGATGCCTTTTGGACTGACCAACACCCCTGCTTATTTCATAAATTTGATGAATAAAATATTAATGGAAGAATTGGATAAGTTTGTAGTCATTTTCATCGACGACATAGATGGAGATCCGGACTTTCATTTTCAGAGGGTAATTTAGGTGGGTTGTGTTTTAAATTTTTGTGCAATGCAAACAATATGCCAGCCCTACGTCCTCACCAAAAATAAAAAAAATGGTCTAATATAGTGACCATACGCGACCGCAGTGGCAAACTCGGTCTCCTAAACTCAGTTAGTCGCTTTCTACGTGCACTACTACGAAGTTAGCGTACCTGCAGAAAACGGATCAAGCAACCACAGGCAGGCAAAAACAAAAAGAAAACTTATGTCATGTATCATTGCCATACGGGGCATCCTCAAGTAAGCCATATCTTGAGGGACATGACCGTGATTCACATCACACGGCAAATGTTTCATATGTTCCGAAGAACATATTCACTTCTCGTGACACTCCATACCTTTGAACCTCGTATGGATGAGCCCTCGACTTTTCACCGCATTCGAGTGTGTACCTTACCTTCTTACCTGAGCGTAGCTGTCGTTGCAAGAAAATAAACAACAGAAAGCTAAAAGGAGGGTTAGCATGCCATGTGACGACTCAACTAACATAGTCCTTAGTTAGGCTGACTAACTAACACTATACCGTCGTGAAATTTTTGAAAATAACTCATTTTTAGTTGTACTAACCCCGATCTAGCTCTGATACCGCTCTGTGGCAGAACCGCTCCAAAACACTGGACGGCTCGCCTAAGATCGATCTCGGGTGATATTGAGCAACAATACCCAAATAGTACAATACGAGTGATCATATAAAATAGGAAACCGATTAAGTCTTACAATAAAGTTCAAGTAGTCTTAAGAAAGATAAGTTTAAAACATAGCGGAAGTGACATAGAAGAGATACGACGGTTTCTTACGATGAAACATATCTTGCCCTAAGACATGCTTTACTCCTCGCGACCAGAGTTCGGTGAGGAGGGAATCGGTTCACAAGACCAGTTCGCAGGAGCCTCACCTTCCCACACTCCTTGGCCACAACAGCCACACCAACTATCTGCAGAGAGAACTACACACAACAAAAAGGGGAAACAACAAACCGTGAGTACTAATTACTCAGCGAGTCTTACCCGTTAAAATTGGCTAACTACAGCCAACTCCTAAGCATGAGAGGCTAACTCAGGGGATGGCCATTTGCATAAAAACATGGCACTAACAGTAAATCCTTACTTTCAAGTTTTAGCAGTCAATTAAGTACAAAGAAAAATAAATTTAATTTACACTATCATCTGCTACAATCATGGTTGCCAATCAATTACCTGTAACTAAGCAAACAAATCATATTATCATTATTATTATTCTAGTTATTACTTACAACATGACACAGTGAACAAGTGGTACTCGTTATTGTGAGAGGCAGCAATTATAATCGATTTACACCAACTGGGAAAACCTGAAGTATACGACACGTACGCGCTTCCTAGAAGCCGCACGTGGCCACCTTTCACATCAATACCATAGAGTCAGCCCGAGGCCTACCGCTCCCAAGCACATGGTCCTCCATGCGATCACCACGCCGGATGCATCCATAGTTAGATCCAAGGCTTTTCTCTACTACCCCACTGAAAGAGTGGTAGGAGGACATCCAACCACTACGGTATTGAGCTACATCAGTTTCCTGGGTCCCATATCCCTAGTATGCATTCGGTATTGTTCAAACTTGCTCAACAGAGCCACACTCGATTCGGTCTTTAACCGACACAGATAGGGCTACCACCGCGAAGGCTCAGCCTTCTCAATCCCTCCTATACTCTATCCTCGTCCAGTCTCAGGTTTATTCAAGTGTGGGATAAAGTCTAACCTATATCTCGCGAGTGAGATTTTTCGTTCACTCGACTTCTACCGTCGATTAGAACTCATAGCCTAGATCTACATCAAGTTACCTGTATCAATATATACTCAATAGGAGTAATTAGTACTATCATGCATTCTAGGGTTCCAAACAACTCCTAACTTAATGCACGGTACAAAAGCTAAACAATACATAGTAATAAAACAAGAAGTTCAAAACAGGGTTAATGCATCGGGGCTTGCCTTCGGTTTGCTGCGAGTTAGCACAAACAAGAGGAAGGTCTTCAGCGACGGATGACTCTGAAGCAATCAGCGCTAGATCTTGGTCTTTCGCGACGTTTCCTATATGTGTGAAGTTATATGCGAGTGCGATTAGTTATGCGTCTAAAGACATCTAATATTTTACTTGTCATCGCATGTGACAAAGATGCTCACATGCGATGATATGCTCATGAATGAATGTGACAAGGAGAAATATCCGATGATATGACAAGAAGATTATGATGATGATTTCATGGAAAGAATTTTATTAGACCAAGGTGTTGCTGCAATTTATATGAAAATGTTTCTACCATGAATTCCTATATTATACTAAGTAGTTTATAATAGGGAAGATTACTTCTAAATTTTCTCAATATGGTTCTTGAAGGCATAAACTACAATTTTAGTTTCTCAAAATATTAATAAGGCTATAAACTAATTTCTGGACCAATTTTATAATTTATTGCAATATTATGACTTTCTAATGGATTAATTCGTATCTAAGAGAAATAAATTATTTATATATAAGTGTAAAAATTCTAAATAACTCTAAGATGACATATATTAATTAGTAGAACATATTTATGCATTTTTCATATTTTTAATATGCACGAAAAATGATGATATGCATGTATGTGCAAGGTACTTTATTAGAATTAGTTCTAATGCAGAAAATGCAACTTTGTAAGTTCTAAAATATTCTACATGATGAGAGGATTCCAACGGTATATTATTTGTAATTTTTGGAGTTCATATAAATTTTCTATGATTTTTGCAAATTTTACGAATTTCTGCGCAATTGAGAATTGAATTTCCGAAAATGGGTTTAACTCAACCCACTCGGGTGCCACAAGTCGGCCTCTGGGCCAAGCCACACAGGTGACCACACGGTCGCCACAAAAGATCCGGCCGTGGCCACATTTGATCCTAGGCGAGCTCCCGAGTCCAGCGATGGCGCTGGTGACCGGAGTTGGCGGTGGCTCGTCGGAGTTGGCCTCTCGGTGGTTAAACCGACGTGTTCTTGCACTCAAACAATGCCCTCGACGCACTGAGCTCAGTGGAGAGGTCGCCAAGGGTAGGTTCTCACCAGAAAATGGCCGGCGGCGAGGGGCAGCACGACGCAAGGTTCGGCGAGGCTTTTCTGGTAGTTCGGTGGTCGAAACTTGACTCCGTTTCCTCTGACAGATTCCTCATGACGTGAAGAACACCAGCGCAGGGGCTATCGGCGTCGAAACTCGCTGGAAGGGGGTTGTCACCGGTGAGGGGGGAAAGTTCCCGAAGAACGGCGGTGAAGAAAATCCGATTCCCTGCACATCCGGTCACCAAATTGGGTGATTCCTGTCCCAGGAGCTGCGCTAGGGAGGAAGGAGGGTGGTACTGGCTCAGAGTAGACGGATTCTCACCGAAGTATGGTGGATTTCAGTGATGAACGCCTGGAGGTCCTGAAACCCGAGATTGAGTAAAAACTCCAAAATCCGCAGCCAAACGACAGGGACAACTTGGGGAAACTTGGGGATTTGCAAGAGGGCACGGAGAGGCCGCGATCCGCACAGTTTGAGAGCTAGAGGTGTGCTGTGGTGGATGGAACGCCGAGCGCAGGCGGAGGGCGCCAATGTCGATCTCCTCTGGAATGGAAACGGAAGAGGGAGAGAGGAGAGTGAGGTGAACGGGGTAGGGAACACGGGGAGGGACTCGTGTCCGCAGCGTTCTGAGCGGGGTCGGCGCGAACGGCTGCATGGAGGCCACGGCACGACGCCTGCTGGCGCAAGCTGAGTGAAGGAGGCCGACGTGCAGAAATCCTTTTTCTTTTTCCGAATTTTTGTGGATTTTCAGTGCACACTTCTGTTTTTTACCCGAAATGCACCCTTTCCGAGCTCCAAAAATTCTGAAATTTGGTAGGTTGGTAGATCTTTTGAAAAGGAACAACTTTATTTTGGGCATAAGTTCAAAATCGAAATAAATAAAATGATATTAAATTTTGAAGACAGGTTAGCTTTTAGAGGAAAATAAATTATTTGAGCTTTTAAACCTCAAATTAAAATTTTCCAAAAACTTCAAAAACTCATGTGGTTGCAAGAACTTTCCAAAGAGATTTTTGTTTCACAATATTTCATTAAAATTTTGAGCTCAAAATTTTGAATTTCAAATTTAAATTTGGGACTAATTTGGAACTGGGTTTGAATTTCTTCGAGCCCGGACCTTTCGGAAATTTTCGAATTCAAATAAAGTGTCTCATTATTCGGATACATGAAGTGTTACAGGAAAACTATCCAACTCACGATTTAGAACTTGCAGCTGTGATCCATGCCTTGAAAATATAGAGACACTACCTGATTGGAAACAAGTGTCAGATTTATACGGATCACAAGAGCTTGAAGTATATCTTCACTCAACCCGAGTTAAACCGGAGGCAGAGAAGGTTGTTGGAATTGATAAAAGACTATGACCTAAAAGTGCAGTATCTCTCGAGAAAGGCTAATGTTGTGGCGGATGCCCTATGCCGCCAAAGGAAACCCTACGCTGATGAAGGGTTGACCAGCAAACCAGAGTTGCTTCAAGAGATAAATTGTATGAACCTGCGCGTGGCCACAGCAGGCAGCCCTTACACCTTGACAGTACAGCCGACTCTCGACAACGAAATCCAATGAGCACAAAAGAGAGACCCCCAACTCCCAAAAATAAAAGAACTCACAAAGTCAGACAAGATTTCTGGATTTCGGGTCGACGAGCAAGGAATGATATGGTACCAAGATCGAATCTATGTACCCAACAGGGACGCCTCAAGCCACTCATAATGAGAGAGGCTTATGAATCAGCCTACTCCATTCATCCTGGCACAACCAAGATTTACCTAGACCTAAAACAGAAATACTAGTGACCTACTATGAAGCGAGACATTGCAAGATATGTGGCACACTGCGACATATGCAAGAGAATCAAAGCTGAACATCAGAAACCAGCCGCATTGCTTCAACCACTAAAAGTCCCCATGTGGAAATGGGATGAGATATCGATGGATTTCATTCAAGGTCTACCTCGGACCAAGAAAGGAAATGATTCGATATGGGTGATAGTTGACCGACTCACCAAGGTAGCCCATTTTATTCCAATAAAAGTAACTTACGCAGGGGATAAACTGGCACAGCTATATGTAGATAACATTTTGAAACTACATGGGGTCCCTTCAAGGATCCCAATTCACATCTCATTTCTGAAAGAGCCTACATGACCTTTTAGGAACTCGATTGGATTTCAGCTCGGCATACCACCCACAAACGGATGGACAAACGGAACGAGTGAACTAAATTTTGGAAGACATGCTCCGAGCCTATGTGTTGACTTACGGGAAGGATTGGGAGAAATGTCTAGCATTCGCTGAATTCTCCTATAACAATAGCTATCAAGCTAGCATTCAGATGGCACCATTCGAAGCCATTTATGGTCGCAAGTGTCGTACCCCACTATTATGGTCGGAAGTTGGAGAACGGTCACTCTTTGGGCCGGCCATAATCAGGGATGCTGAAGAGCAAGTCGTCGAGATCAGGGACAAGATTAAGACAGCGCAAAGCCAACAGAAGAGTTACGATGATAACCGAAGACGCGAATTGTCCTTTGACAAGGGAGATTTTGTGTATCTTAAGGTGTCCCCGATTCGAGGCACTCGAAGATTTTAGATTCATGGTAAACTGGCACCGAGATATATAGGACCGTATCGGATCCTTGCAAAAGTGGGTGTCGTGGCTTACCGTTTCGATCTCCCAGCAGAGCTATCCGATATCCACCTAGTGTTCCACGTTTTGCAGCTTAAGAAATGTCTGAAAGTGCCAAAACAGAAAGTAGCCGTTGAGGATTTAGACTTGCAGCCCGATCTAAGGTATCAAGAGACCTCGATCCGTATTTTGGATGTGACCACCTGACAGATTCGACATAAAGCTATCAAATTCTATTGAGTACAGTGAAGTCACCACATCGAGGCGAAGGCCACTTGAGAACGAGAGGACGATGTCAAGAAAGAATTCCCTCAATTCTTCGAAGAGAACCGCCCGAATCTCGAGGACGAGATTCAATTGAAGTGGTGTAGGTCTGTCACATCCCAAAAATCCTAAGTCAAGAAAATGAAGTTTTGTTAATTTTTATTTTGTGAACCTAGCTTTTCTAGCCCCTTTTTGAAAACTTTCAAAATAAAACTAAACTAGGATAATATAGCTAAATGGAAAATTTCAAATTCTAAAAATTTGAACTTGTCAAGTGATTGAATTTTCTGGTTCTCTTGTTTTTTGTTTTTGAAATTTAATTGCTTAACTTTGTGAAGTTTGGATTTTTCCTAAACCTTAGCAAATTAGTGAATTTTGGGGGGGAAAATCAAATTCCCGCGCTGGGCCGGTCTCTTTCCCCTGGCCCAGCCCACACGCACACCCGCCGGCCCAACTCTTTTCCTGGCCCAGCCGCATGCACCCTCCCCCTTCTTCCTCCTCTGGCACTCCACCGGCAGCACCCGAGCGCCACCTATACACCGCCGGCCCAGCCATGCCGCGCCCGAGGGCCGCTGTCGGAATGCTGTTGCCGTCAGACGTCACCCGCCGTCGCATCGCTCGCGAGAAACCGCCTCTGCGCCCCTGGTTTCGCGGCCGGTTTGGCCAAACAGACGCCGCGCCCAGCGCCCTTCCTCGGACACCATCAGAAGCGTCGCGCCGCCACGATTATCTCCGTTTCACCGCCTGCATTAACCCCTCACATCCTCCACAGCATGAATAGACGGCCGTCAAAGCCAGCTAACACTCTTGCACTGTCTAATCGCATAATTGCTCGCCGCCTGGATGATCTGAGTCGCCGGTCAAACCTTGGATGCCACTACACCGAGCTGGCCTCACCAAGACGCCGTCCATTGCCCCGGCCATCCCTCAGCGCGCCACGAAATGAGCCAGCTGCCCCATGACCACTCCAACTAGCCGACAATGTCATTACTGCGCGAATTTGCCTGAACGCTGCCGCGCCGCGCCGGTCGGGCCTGACTCCAAGTTGCCAGCTATAAAAAGGTTGCACCGCTGCCGGTCAGGTCTGAGAGCGTCACGAGGCTCCTAGAGCCCGTGCACAGCTCCCCGGCCGAGGAGGAGTCCTCCTGTTGAGGCCTTCGCCCCCCTCGCCGGTGCTGCTGCTTCACATGCCCACGGGGCCGCCACCGCCGCCGTTCTGGCTCGTTGCCGGCCACGACGAGCACCCCACTGCCACCACCACACCTGGCACACTTGAGGCCTCCCTCGCACACACCCACGCCCCTTTGGCCACGTCTCACGCGCCCGCGCGTAGGTCGGAGTGCTCGGAGCGCGCCAGAGCGCGCCTAGGCCCGCACACGTGCGCTCATGTTCACGCCAAGAATTCACACTCAATCTTATGTCCCCGAACATGGACACGGCCACGAACCCGTGTCCACAGTCATGGACACGAACACAGACATAGCCACGATTCACGTGTCCACAGACACGACACCGCCCACGTGCCCACGTGTCCATGGACACAACCACAGTTCATATGTCCATGGACATGGTCACGTGTCCACGTGTCCACGAACACGGCCACAATCCACATGTCCACGGACACGATCACGATCCACATGTCCACATGTCCGAGAACACGGCCATAGTCCACGTGTCCACGGACACGTCACAGTTCACGTGCCCACGTGTCCAAAGACACGGTCACAGTTCACGTGTCCACGGACACGTTCACAACCCACGTGTCCACGTGTCCACGGACACATCACAGTTCACGTGGACACGGTGTCCACAGACACGGTCACAGTTCACGTGTCTATGGACACGATCACAACTCACATGTTCACGTGTCCACGAACATGTCACAGAACTCCGTGTCCACAGAGAAATCTTTGATTCTAGACACCCGTGTGTCCAAGGGCCGTGGGCACAGGCCAAACCACGTGTCCACGGGATTTTTCCGATTCTGGACACGCAGGTGTCCAGAAGCCGTGGACACATGCCGAACCCTGTGTCCACGCAACTTTCTACAGCACTGTCACAGCCGCATTGTCGGTAACCTTACTGCCACATCCTAGCTCCAATCATCACAACCAATATACTGTTGGAATCCTTATCACGAGCACTACCATTCCAGACCATCCAAACTCCATGTTTTTGTTTAGTTTCTGTTTTATTTATAGATTTTATAGCTTTTCTTTTGGTAGGCTTATAGTTGTTTGTTGTTTGTTGCCGAAGAAGAGCCTGAGGAGCCTGAGTACGAGGAAGAGCTTGAGGACACCACTGAAGGCAAGTCCTAACACCCCCTTGAATCATATTGAACCCATGTTTTACTGCTGCACCTATAGAGCCTAATGCTTGCTTATTTTTATAAATTGTGTTAAAACATTGTGTAGCTTAATACCTACTTGATTCTAGGTACTTATATTAATATCAGTTACTTGTTGTAGTTAATATAATTTACCATCTTGTTAGCCGTTGGCGACGCACCCTTGTTAATCATAGGTCTTCCATCTTTAAATACTTTTAAAAGAACGGAGAGTTGCCTTGTTTAGTAAAACGCTTAGGACCCCAATTGCGGGGTCTCGCACCGCTACACCATACACCATTTACTTACAAAATACGTTAAACTGTGTTTTTGGTGGCGTGTGTAAATAAAACAGGATAGAATTAGTGCAACTGGTGCTAGGTGAAGATGGGTGATTCTGGTCGTGGGATAGGGCTCACAAGAAGTGATGATGATAGGTGTATAGTCTTCGGTGCGGTTCACCTGCCGTGGACGAGTCTGCCACCGCTGCCATATAAGGACCGGTTCGTTAGTGCTCAGTTTAGTAATTTCGTACAACCACAGAACCTGTATATATTGGGCAGGACTTAACTCCACTATGTAAGTATTTCACATCGAGCCATTAAGAGGTCGATAGGACACAAGGGGACAAGAGAAGGACGTGAGACAACTCGCTGCGAAGAATAGAAGTCTCGCCCTTTGCTCGAGTGTTGCCTGTGGTGTGCTAGTAGTTATCGAGTAAGTGTGATGCTTGAATAAAAATCGCTGCGTCGACTTGATGAATGTAATATAAGCTATGTTTGTTAGACTTTTTTGAAGTCTTGCAGTACGTTGAACCCGTATGTGTAATAATATCACTTTATTTTTAATGTGCGTACCAACTACTGATTCAAAGATTGATACAGAGGCATAAAGGACTCTCTTTTCTGAAAAGGGGTCTTACAGCCATGCCGGGCCGCCTCAGAAAGGGCATGAGCCCAGGCCGAGCCGGCCCAGCACGGCCTGTTGGCCAGCTATAGAGAGCGTGTTGATGGGTGCACGTGAAGCAACACGACGGCCTTGCGCACCACTAATTGCTGCCGGCGTTACTGCAAGAGATCTTGTCCACATCCAATGAAGAGAGATGTAGATGCAGTCATGCACTGCGCCTTCCTCCCATCCTAGTGAGAACAAACTCCTCAATGGCAAGAATTGTGGCTGCCCACTTGTTCCTAGCTGGGTTCCTCACGCAGCTTATCCTCCTCCATCCTGCCGTCGCCCACGTCATGGCACCATCGCCAACAATCAGAGAGGAGGAGGGGGAACAACATCGTCGATCCGCCAACCCGCTGGTGCGGTCGACATGCAACTCCACCACCTTCTATGACTAGTGTATGGCCGCCATTGCCGCCGACCCCTCCAGTTCAACAACCAATAATGTCCCTGGTCTATGCACCATTGTCGTGTCGTGTCTGCCGCCATTGCCAATGCCTCAGCCACGGCCACCTTTCTCGCCAACGTCTCCAGCAGCAGTGCTTCCTTAGAGGAGCAGCGCGTGCTCCTCCGTAACTGCACCGCCAAGTACGCCGACGCTCGTGAGGCGCTCCTAGCGGCGCGGGTCTCCCTAGCAGAGAAAACCTACGACTACGCTCTCGTGCATGTGAGCGCCGTGGTGGAGTACCCTGCAGTGTGCCGGAGGATGTTCCCCCTGAAGGCGTCGTACCCGACAGAGCTAAGCAAGAGGGCGGAGTGGCTGCGTCGCCTTTGCACCATTGTAGTGGACATCATCTCCTTGCTGCAGACGATGCCGGAGCATTCCTAAAATAAAAAGCATACTACTCCTACTGGTCATCATCTTAGATGTGCACGGATAATAATGATATGTATGATTTATGTTCGTTTTGACTAGTTGGAGTTCAGCTATTAATAATGTTGAATGAATACTCTGTATTTTATTATTCAATGGTCATCAGAGACGGGCAGGTTTTTATCGGACACTACCACAAAAAAGGTCATCAGAGACGGGTATTTTTCTTTATTAGAGACGTGCCTTCAGCGACGGCTGTAAAACGCGTGCCTCTAATGTTCCCACATCTGTGACGGCCGTCGGACGTCCGTCTCTAATGTGACACATCAGCGATGACCGTAAAACGTGTGTCTCTAATGTGGCCACATCTGTGACAGCCGTCAAAACACCTGTCTCTAATGTATCATCAGTGACGGCTTTTTGTATCTTGTCGCTGATGATAGTGTCTTCTTTGTATCAATCTGTGGTAGTGGGATGAATTTTTTTTATTCGTCACCACGGTTTGGATCCCCTCATTTATTCCATGTAAAAAAAAGTGTAGGTCCTCCTTAGTTTTCTCAACCTTAGATACTACTTTTGTTTTTAAATTCTTAATACTTTTAACTTTTAAACACCGACTATTCGTTTTATTAAAAAAATATGAATATAAAAACAAAAATTTCATATTTAAAGCCTATCTTATGATAAGTCTAATCACAACAAAATAAAATGATATTTTTGAAATTTTTTAAATAAGATGGAGAGTCAAATGTAAAACCTAAAAAGTCAAAAATGATAAAAAATTTAGGCAGAGGTAGCATGTTCTTAATGCAGTGATTAGGGTGGTCTTACCCTTCGTATGTTTGTAGGCCAAGTTTTTTTTAATATTTGAAAAGGTTGTGTTGTTTTGCCGTGTTCTTTTTCTTTCTTTTTTTTTTAAGGAAGAATATTTCAGTATTGGAGGCAGGTAGTGATACGGCGGGCTAGTGAACAGAGGTGGAGGCCCAACTCATTAAAGCCATTCGTCCCGGCCTATGGGCCCAACAATGCATATTGCCGTGGGGAGACCGCCCAACATCGCATGGAGCCGGTGTGATGGCAGGCAGGTCGAGGAGGAGCCGCGCCGGCGCCGCCTTGGATTTGGTCGTGGTGCCTGTTCGCTGTCTCTGGGCTGATCCAGTCGGCAGTCACCTCGGCGCTGCTTCCACCGTCAGGCCCGCCATTGCCACCGGCGGCCGTACCTCTCCTCAGCCCCTCGCCAACTGCCCATACTCCTGGCAAGTCTCCTCTCTTTCCCTCCGTTTGTATTATGGTCCTAGCACATTCGTGGTATGGTTGCATCACATCGATTCCTTATTCTATTTATGCGTACGTACTACTGACACAGTAAAATTTACATAACTGAGAGAAGTATCGATTTGCTCTTCGTATTCGAATGATGAAAAGATTCAAAAATTAGCCTAATTCGAGCCGCCGTCAAGGCATAATTCTCTACATTCAGAAGATGGCGAGATCAAATCATATAAACTCAAATACACGAGTACAATGCGAAAAGGCTTTGATTCGATCAAAAGCCCTAACACACGTGAGTGAATGTGGTTATAGTACAATGGTTGGAATCTACTTTGACTTAACTTGTTCTCGTCTAAAGCCCCCTGATACTACTTATACAGAGGTTGGACCAGGGTCACCAACTTGGCGCCTACGAAATCTGTCGGCCCTCCGTCAGGTGGAGCTTTGGTCGTCGTCTGAGTTGGTTGTCTGACGTCAGCTAGCGCTGGTGCAGTTAGCCGGTATCTTTCTATGTCTTTTGTTCAGTCGTAGAGGACAAAAAACACTTTTTCATTTTGCTTTACGAATCGCTTGGAAGCTTTACCAATTTCTGCAATGCTTTACCTCCAGGTAAAGTTGCTTTATCTCCTGCTGTACGTTGGCAGAAATCTCTGTGACTGTCAGAGGTTGGCCGTTGAGGCGGTGGCCAACCTTCGGGGTCGGACCGAGGCATTGCCTTAGCTGTTGGCTGGTCAAACTTTGTTGTCGTATAGCTCTGACCTTTCGATGGTCGAGCTAGGATGCTTGTGCGGTTTCGACCTCTAAAGTCAGGACGCTTTTGATGGGACGTGATCCTTTGTAGGCTGCAAATGGGCTGTGAGCCGTAGTTCGCAGATGAACCTTCACGTAGGAGCCGGATTCATAAGTACCCGGAATATTCTATCCCGACAGAGGCCCTAGGTAGGTTAGTTTTCTACATGTCACTACTGCAGTTCAATATCCTCGGGTAAGTAACAATGCAAATAAGAAATACATTGGGCAGAGAGGGGGAGTGCTGTAGGAATTTTTTGACTCACGAGTCTGTAACCCTCTTCTTGATAGGCCCGCAGCTTACGCTCATCATTTTTATTCTCGTATAAATAATATATTCCTATTATTTTAGCCAATCTTGTATGCAGGCCGGTGCTTCCTCTTCAGATGTCTTTTGATATCAGACAAAAATATCACATCAGTTTCCTTTGATTTGGATGCCATGGACGCTTGGGTGCTCTAAGTATAATATATTTCGCATTGGATTTAGCAACCTCGGTTACGCATACTGGTCTCTGACTTTCACACACTTGCTGGATCCCTTCTTTTCTGACTACGATCAGATCTTTTTCCATGCTTCATTTCTAGTTCTGTATCCTGTTTCACTCCTAAAGAATAGAAACAAGACGTCACTTTCCCCTGGATTCCGGTTTCATCCAACTGATGTTGAACTCGCTTTAAAGAGGAAATTACTGGGAAAACACACACGCTGCAATGCTATTACGGAGAATGATCTATACAAGTTTGCCCCTTGGGATCTTCCAAGTAGTGTTCTGGGACAGATCTACTTATTCCTGTCTAATTAATTAGCATGATTTTGGGCTTTGCTCGCTGTATTAATGGCATGCCCTTAAAGCATACATTCTGTTTGATTGTTTCTTCTTTTTGTAGAGAAAGCTTCCCTGGAGAGTTGTGATGGGGCCCCTAAATTTGCAATTCCTAAAATGAATGATTCAGCGCAGCTTCTTAAGCAAGAGGCCTGATAAGCATACAGTGATCGGATGAAGGCAAGCAGTTGACTGAATGTATTGTCAGTTTTTCCGAGAATCCTTGGCGCTTTTCTCTGCGTCTTATTCTACTAGACTTGGAGCAGATTAAGTAGTAGTACTACATAAGATAATTGATCACCTAAAAAATACTAAAAGGATGCTGTTTTTTTAGTAGAACATAAGATCAATTTATTTATATGGTACTATCTTTACTTTTTTTAAGATTAATATTTGATATATTTCTAGATATTGTGAAAAAACAGAAATACAATTAACTACAATTGTATTTTGACTATGTAAAAATTTTAAATTTTAAGGCCCCATTTTATATTTCGCACTGGGCCCAGATACTCAGAGACGGCCCGGGATCTAGTATGGTACCTTTTTTGCCCGCGTGGTAGGAAATATTCTAGTGGGGTAAGAACTAACCGTTCAACTGGAGTTGGATATTGGAAAGCTACTGGGAAGGACAGGCCAGTGATATACTCGAACATTTCAGAATGGAAAATGTACAAGTTTGATCTTGATATCAACCATTTCTAGTTTATTAGTTTTGTCTAATGATTAATTAAGAGTAAGAGGATTCACCAGGTCATCAATACAGATAATATCCAAATACCAAATACGTTCACTGTGTGATCCATGGAAAGAAAAGTGAGTTGTTTTAGCGAACATCAAAGAAAAAACTTGCTCTTCTTCCGTAAAAAATTCTTCTAAAAATATCGAACCCAATCGTTGCATAAAAGTTCGTACCGTACTTTTATGTTTACGAGCTAAAGTTCTAGCACATGAAAGTCGAAGTATATATTTTAGTTGATACAAAGTCCATTTTTTTGAAGATCCACTATGATAATGAAAAAGATTTCTACATATCCGACCAAAGCGATCCAGAATATCCCAATCTGATAAATCAGTCCAAATGGGTTTACTAATAGGATGCCCCGATCCAGTATAGAATTGAGCTTTTGATAAGGATCCAATGAGGGGAGTTGCGGGGGCTGTGGTATCAAAGTATCTATTAGAAAAAAATTCTCCAGCATTTGATTTCTTACTAAGAAAGTATTTATTGGTACACTTGAACGGTACCTCAGAAAATCGAAGCAAGAGTTTGTTAATTGGTTTAGACGAATCCTTTGAGGTTGAGTCCAAAAAGAGAGAAAATATTGCGAGAAATTCACAAGATAAGATTTCCATTTCTTTTGAAAAAGAAGAGTTCCTTTTGATGCAAAAATTGCCTTTCCTTGATATCGAACATAATGCATAAGAGGAACATTGGTATTTCAACTTGGCAAGCCACCACAAGGTGAAAGAACAGACTGGGTAATGTATGAATATAGACTGGAGGATAAGGAACTAGCAGCTTCTGGTGTCAAACTGGTATGTTTCCGTTTATGTGCTTACAGTAGTTTCATCATCCTTGTAAATGTCTCTTTCTTTAGTTGATGATTAACAAGTCAATGTTTTGAAAATCACTCATTAAATTGTTTGCAGTACCTATAGAGTAGTTTGAAATTGAAAATAGTGATAAAACCCTAAATCAGATGAGATCCTTTAGATTTGTGTGCTTACTTGGGATACTGGGTATTTTTGTTCAGCTCAGTTCATACCTGCAGGTCTTGTGCCAGACTATATTTGAACCAAGTTACATATTGTGTGGAGAAAAACATGTATTTTATAATTGTTGCCTCCTTTTTGTGTTAGCCATATATTTTGCCTTTTTGCAGGATTCTTGTGTTCTCTGCAAAAATTTTCAGATAAGTGGTCGAGGCCCCAAGATTGGGTCACAGTATGGTGCTCCATTCAGTGAGGTAGATTGGAATGATTGCAATGTGGAGTATTCACCATGTATTCCCTCTGTGATTCTTTGTGCACCAGAATCTAGTCATGATGGGTTGAACTCTGCTGGCCAAAATCTGGCTCTGAGTGATGATCGCAATATTTCTTTGGGCCTCTTGTCAGAATCTAACGCTGAACATGTTGCCCATCATGTTCAAATTTGCCCTGACAGAACTCCTGGCTTTTCTTTTGATAGCATACAGTTACCGCTGCTAGCTGAGATTGTCAGTTCCTCAATGAATCGCCAATATGCTGCTTGTGAAGATGGTTCACAGGTAATTCTTTTTCTTCCTTCTTTTCTGTTTGTATCTTGTGTCCTTTGGGTTAACTCGATTACTTCTCTTTTGGGGATTTTCATGCAGACTCATTCAACCGCTTATGATGCTAATGATGACAAAATATTGTTGGGTGATAATGAAACAATATTTAGTAAACTCAATGATCTTGCATCCCAGTCCATGGAGAGCAACACTCACCATTGTGGCTCGAGTAGCCAGCATTTGACTCGGCCTAAGCTGGAACCAGTAGGAGGCGAACAACACCTAGAACTGAATGACCTATCCTTTTCTCTTGCCGATGATCCTAATTCTCGTAGCATGCTGCTGTCCACGGATATATATGTTCAGCACCCACTAGATCGTGTTCCAAGTTTTGAGCAAGATTCTCAGTATTATATCTCCAATATTGCTAATGCTTCCACATTGACAACTGCTGGTTCGTCTCCTTCGGTGCCTAGAGTTGATAATCATATGACCTGAATTGTAAGTGTTGATTTTAGATTGCTAGTTCATGGTTGGTTCTGTGTTCATTACAACCTGGATGTTTTTCTACATATAGACATGAAGACAGGTTATCAGCTCATCCACTTAGAGCATCTCTAACAGATACTTAAAATTACATTGCGTAAAATCATATTTAGATAGGAGTAGTTGCTAAATCAGTTTGATAGCTAATAAAGCTCAAATCGTCAATAGTTACCAATATTTAGATATACCAATAACTATCCGTAATTGGCTAGAAAGATGGAATTAGTACTTTCTCCATCCTAATATAAGTGTTGTTTTTTTTACTTTAGGATAACATGTTTGATTCTTATTCAAAAATTTTATGAAAATATTATTTATTTTATTGTGAATTATTTTATCACTAAAAATACTTTAAGTATGTTTTGTTCGTTTCTATATTTGCAAAAAAAATAATAAGATAAAAGGTCAAACGTATTGTCCTAAAATAAAAAATATATATATTTTAAGACGAAGAGAGTAGTAGCTAAATTTAAGGTGCTTATTTATGTCACTGTTGAAGATATATCTCTGCGCAAGCAGCAGCGGGCAAGGCCAGGTAGAGGTGGTGAATAGCGAGTAATAAAGAAAAGAGATGGAACTGGCATGTGGGACCAAGGACACATCATGTGTCCACATCACCGAAACCACTCTTTGAGCTATGAGATTATTTATATTGCTTTTAATATTTTAGGGGTTTTTCGGTTTTGTAGTTTGTAGGGGTTAAGTATTTGAACGATAATTGTATGGGGTGAGTAATTTGGTATGGCAACCATGGTGCATAGCGAGCAATAATGAAAAAAGCCCACCTTTTAGTCAGAAGAAGAAAATGGTTGCCCATCTTTTGTGGTACCTTGTATCAACATCTATCCTGGATTTCATAGATGATCATATGCTTAAGCTAGATTGTTTTCTTAATCGTTTGGTCATGTTTTCCTATGGGAAACTCTAGCGAAAATCACCCCAACATTACTTCACTGGTGACATGAAAAATATTTGGATCCGAAGAGTAGGTTGAAAATAAACCAATCTGGATCTATTTTTTTAGATAAAGCCCATTTTACTGCCCTCAAGTTTAGCCAAAGTTCAAATAACTCCTTAAATTATGTTTTAATTTATTTTAGCCCACTAAAATATGAATTTACCACTTTATGCAATTTATCTTTTTGTTTCTTAATACACAAGCATAATTTTAAGATCAAACTTTATAACATGATAAATAACATCATAACTCATTTTTAAAAAGTAATTATAATTTTTTGCCCTTTTTTTATAAAGAAAGATATTTAATAGTAAATTAATCTTTAGAATACAAAACAATATGCAAAAGAATAGTAAAAAATTTAAAACATATTTTTTTAATATATGTTATGATTTGCTTTATTATCCCATAAAGTTTCACCTTAAGATGTAAAATAAA
>BCLH01000803.1:45450-63247 GCA_001602315.1 Zoysia pacifica
GTATCATCGCAAGAGACCATGTAAAAGATATCACATTTCAGATATTCTTTTTAGATATAATAGTTAGCTACATGAAGTGAATAATAGTATGGAAGGGGTGAAATTCTAACCTAAAGGTAGATAAGAAATTTTAATTTTTTTTCAATAGTTTAGAAGGAATTGTGCTATTTTTTAATGGTAAATTAGGAATTTTCTTTAAAAAAAATTTGGAGCCCGCATTAGACAATGTGAAGGTAGAGGAAAGGAGGTTCGTTCAAGTTCAACTCCGACGTGTCCTCGTCGCTGTGGTGTGGAGGGTGAAGTCTGCTGTCCCCGCCCCCTTTTCCCGCAACCCAAGCAAACGCTAGATCTCGCTTCTCCGTCCCCTCCGATCCCGATCCGTCTCCCTCGAGCGAAGTTGGAGATGGATTCGTCTTCGTCATCTTCGGCTTCATCCAGCCAGCCGGAGTTCGACTACCTCTTCAAGCTACTACTCATCGGCGACTCGGGCGTCGGGAAGAGCAGCCTTCTCCTTCGCTTCACCGCGGACTCCTTCGAGGATCTCTCCCCCACCATAGGTACCCGATCCTCTATCGGATCCACATCCATCATCCTTACCACCCGCTAATCAAACCGCTCCCTTGTTCAGGTGTTGACTTCAAGGTAAAGATGGTTAACATTGCTGCCAAAAAACTCAAGCTCGCGATCTGGGATACAGGTTAACGTCCGGCCCCTCTCTCTATTCTTCTACAAGGATTGTTACCAATACAAATCTATGCACAATTCGTCCATCAGTTCAACTTAGTCCCCTGTGTCGGATTGGTCATGCTCCATTATATATCTTTTTCGTTCTCGATTACTGCTTTATTATTTTCGTTTCCTTCTGTTGTTTATGACAGCGTAATTTTTTTTCTGTGGCTAAGTATATTTGTTGCCATTGTTACTGTTTGAGGCTTCTAGTTCTCAATTATTATATAGGAATAGTAGAAACATAGTCACCCATGCATGCTCCTCTTTTTTTTTTGTCTAGTATTATACCTACCATAATTCGTTGTTTTTCAGTTCGCCTGTCTTTTTATTTTTTGCTGATAATTTGCAAAGTCCTATGATTCTGTCATGGAGTCTCTGATTTCTTACCTCTACACAGCTGGACAGGAGAGATTTAGGACTTTGACCAGCTCCTATTACAGAGGAGCACAGGGGATCATCCTGGGTAATTTTCTTTTAATACTATTCTGGGAATCTGTGCTTGCTTTTACTGCATTCCTCCTTACTGTCACACATCAAATCTTTTCTTGTCACATCGTTGAGGGAAGTTTTTTTGTGTTTGATGAAAAAAAATCAGTTTTTTTTATATTGAAATTTTCTACTAGCTGTAGAGTTAATAATATTGCTTTGACTTTAAATTATTAAATTTGGAGCGGCTTGAAAAATAAATTCACGTAGACTTTTGATCTGAATGTATCTTTGTTAGTGTCCACTGAATTCTGGAAATGTTTTTTTAATAATACCTTATTATATTTTTCAGTTTATGATGTCACTCGGCGAGAAACGTTTACCAATCTTTCTGATATATGGGCAAAGGAAATTGACCTCTACTCAACCAACCAGGATTGCGTAAAGATGCTTGTTGGAAACAAAGTAGACAAGGTGCTTCTATTCGTCCATTTTGCATAATGTCAACTTTAGTCATTTCGTCTAGTTAAACTTACATCTCTATGCTGCTTAGCTTTCTTCACATGTCTCTCGTATCCTGTTACTGCTCCATTGCTAATTGTAGATGCTTTTTTTGGCAGGAAAGTGAGAGAGCTGTCACAAAAAGGGAGGGGATTGAGTTTGCTAGGGAGTACAGATGTTTATTCCTAGAATGCAGTGCAAAAACTAAAGTAAATGTAGAACAATGCTTTGAGGAACTTGTCCTAAAGGTATTTAATTTCTAAAAACGTTAGCATTTGCTTCTTTATCAGTCGAGCTCTATTCTTTGCAACAATATTGAACTGCATATTTAAAAGAATGCTTTTGCAATGTCTATTTAGCCTTACTTCAATCATAAAATTCTGTGGTTTTATAGTATGCCAAAACCATTGAGCAGGGTTTCAGAAACCGTTTGGCTCCCAAGAACCGGCCGGCACCGATTTGGCTAGTTTTCGCGAAAACCAGAAAAACTGCTACAATAAACCATAAAAACCAGACAATTTCGAAAATCAATTTTTTGAGCGAAAACCATTCTGTTTTTCTGGTTTACCTTTTTGAATTTCAAACCAAATCGGTTTGAGTGGTTTTTGCACCGGTTTACCGCTCAGTTTGACCGATTTTCGAATTTTCAATTTTTATTTAATTTTATACCCAAAATCGGTCGTTCGGTGAAACTGAGCCGGATCGGTTTCACCAAAAATCAGCCGGTTTTCACCGGTTTTGTAAACCCTGCCATAGAGCAGATTGAAATGCACATATGGAGCGTTAATATTGCTGGTTTACTAGGATTTATATACATGTGATTGCTTCGAGATCTGTGTTTTAAGTTGTTGAAACAAATCTTAAGTTGTAGGGCTTATTAATGCGTTCTTTATTTGTTTGCAATGTCTATTTAGCCTTACTTCAAGCATAAAACTGTTTGGTTTTATATTGTGTCAAAACCATAGAGTAGATTAAAATGCACTTATGTACATATTGCTGGTTTTTTAGGATTTATTTACATTCTTGTTTCTTTGAGGTCTGTATCTTAAGTTGTTGAAATAAATTTTATGTACGCTACAGATATTAGACACGCCAAGTCTCCTTGCTGATGCTTCATCAGGGGCCAAGAAAAATATCTTCAAGCAGAAGCCGCCAGAAGCTGATGCTGCTGCAAGCAGCTGCTGTTAAGGTGTTTGTCCGAGCGGTCTCGAATGATTATATCTCCATTTCATAAAATGATAAGCTTGCTGTGTCTATTTAGCTTGCTTTTGGTCCTGTATATTCCCATGTTGGAATTTGTTCAAGTCATGCTTACACATAACATCCTCTTCATTATGTTGACAACAGTTATACGACATTGATTATGCTTTTTCTCATTTTGTTGAAATTACACTGTACTAGTTTATGTAATCATCGAGCTGCAATATCTACCATTTGTTGTATCTGTCTGCTCAGTTGACCGACCACTGGAGAAGCATTTGTGTGACCTGAGATGAATCAGTTCAGGGTATTGATACTGGTTGGGTAGCTGGCTTCCTTCTATAATGCAGCATGCATTAGAACTGCGAGTAACAACACATGAACATTAGTGTAAGAAAAGTACATGAACATATATTTAGATATATTTATTATTACTAACATTGATGGGAGTGTGCGAGGTTGGGTGGAGGTTGACCGGCAGGCAGACTCTTCTGTTCTTTTTTCTTTTTTGTGAAGAAGAACACGTGAATTACTCCCTCTAGCGAAATGCAAGTAGCTAATTGTAAATCATATAGTATTTTTCTTATGAAATTAATCTGATTTCTGATGAATTTTTGTGTGACAAAGGACGGGAGGAGGGAGGGATCCACCAGCTTAGCATCAGGTTCACAAAACCGGTTAGTTTTCGGTGAAATTGTTAAGAACCGGTTTTACAAATCGGTTAGTTTTTTTTTAAAATTTTAAAAAAATTTGAAAAATTGAAAAAAATTAAAATACTGAAAATCGGTAAAACCGGTTCATAAATCGGTCGGTTAACCGGTAAAACTCGATGAGTTTTAAATTTTTAAAATATATTACTGCGGTTTACCAGTGAAACCGATCGACCCACCGGTTGACTATAGCAAACTCAAATTTTAAATTTTCGATTTAGATCAGTTTTTGATCGATTTTTATGATTTTTATAATTTTTGTTAAATCGATCTAGATGGTTTTATCAGTTTAAAAAGAAATATTAAACCTGCGTAGCATCCGGTTGGACCGGGACGGCGGAGAGAGAGGCGAAGGGGAGCTTGCGCATGCATGCATTCACGGGCGGGTTGGCGCCATCTATCCATGCAGGTTGAGGGAGAGGTCACGGGTCATGCCAGCCAAAACATCAGACAGCGACAACCGGACAGCGACAACCATGGGTCCGGCAGCCAGCTGCATCTACACATTGATATTTATATGTATGGTAATAATATGCGTATGACACGTCGGTCTTGGACCCACTCTAGCTAGGTCATGCTAGCACCAACCAGAGATTTCCTGGCCGGCTTTGAGAGTACTACTGCTCCTAGACAGCAACCGCCGGCTCTTCCTGGCCACGAATTTGATTGCAGACCAGGTCGAGAAAATCCATCGCCCATCTCCGAAGTTTCCAGAACATGATCACCTCCCTCTCTGCTGAATTACCCGCATCTCCAGTCTCCAGTCCAGGCAAGGAACAGAGTAATTTGCTGAGGTCAAATTAGACCAATATTTTACTACATCCCAATTGCATAGAAATTAATTCAATTTTATAAAAATATTGTAAGAAAGGAGACCTCGCTGATTCATTTTGATGTCGGTGGATCTTTATATATTAAAACGTAAACATTTTTTCAACCCTCGTTACGCTACGTCACTTTAAAAAATATTAATCATCAGATTAAAATTTAACGGTGATATTAAAAAAAAGAACAAAATTTTTTCTTCGGTTCATATAGGAGCGTGCTTCTACTCGACGAGAGCAAGCATAAACGATCGTGTCATCGTCCTACCTTTTTCAGATTTAACATAAATTTTGACTATTGTCATATTTAATTTTTTATAAATTCATATATTATAATTTGCTTTATCATTAAAATTATTTAAATCACAACTTAAAATTTTATATATTTGAATTAATTTTTAAGATAAGTTGAAGAGTCAAACATGATATTAAAAAATAACAAAAAACAATAATTTAAGAATAGAGGGAGTATACGATAGTATAGATGGACAAATACACAGATACTGTAATTGTAACTGTTTTGTTAAATCAAATTTATTTTTGCTATAGATTCAATAAAACTGTTCGAAATTTTTATAAATTTGTTAAAGACTTTTATATGTAATAAAAATATATATTTAGATAACTTATCTCTTAAAAATACTGTTTGATTACTATAAAAATTAAGATTCAATCTTTTTCCGCAAATAATTCCGGTCTAAAAAAATAGTAAATTTAAACACAATGTTTTAATCAAACATTATCAATATAAATTATAAATAATTTTAAATTTATTAAGTTTTAAATTAAAAATAATTTATTTTAAAAATACTTTTTTTAAAATGTACCAATGCTACTTTTTATTAAATATTTTATAGATAACAATGGTCATACTTATTAAAGCAACTATACTTATATTTGTTAAATAATAAATTTAAAATATACTGTTTTAATTAAAAATACATAATAAAAATATACACGCGCGGGCGGCGCAGATTTTCTAGTTGGTCACGAGAGGAGATAGCAGCTGATCATCCAGATCGCAGCCAGCCCAAGTACCCCATGTGTCTTTCTGTAACGATAAAAATCATCAACGATAATAAGTACTCCTATATCATTTGTACTATATGAGCAGCGCGCTGGCAGCTCGGATGCCAGCGGACTCGTGCATGTGAGACCCAACCGCGCAACCAGAAACTGCTAAGGGGCCGGACTACTTCATCTCGTCATCGACCAGCCGGTCAGTAGAAGTGGACCACCGCATCCTCTTCCCTCCCTGCGCGTCCAGCCAACCACCTTCACTCAGCTCTCTCCAATGCAAGCTCACTCAATGGATGCCAAACCCAATAAGCAAGAAACACCACCACCCCCAGAAGCTGCAGCAATGAAGAAGAAGGTGAAAGCCGCTGCAGGCTGCGAGATCCAAGCCAGGGGTATCAACTACCACGTCGCCGTGTCCACTAGAGCTCACCCTCTCAAGGTCTGGAGCAGGGCAGACGACGACCACGACAACCACCAACACGTCAACAGCGGCCTCCGCCACGTGCTCAGGGACGTCTCCTGCTGCGCCCGCCCCGGAGAGCTCCTCGCAATCGTTGGTCCCAGCGGCGCCGGCAAGTCCACACTGCTCGAGATCCTCGCCGGCCGCCTCTCCCCGTCGCCGCCGCCCGATCTCCTCCTCGACGGCGCCGTCGCACACGGCGCCGACCTACGCCGCGTCTCCGGATACGTCACCCAGCGCGACGTCCTCTTCCCGCTGCTCACCGTGCGCGAGACGTTGCTCTTCAGCGCGCGCCTTCGCCTCGGTACGAGCGCGCCCGCCAAGGAAATGCACGCCCGCATCGATGCACTCCTCGACGAGCTCACCCTGCGCCGCGTCGCCGCCACCAGGGTCAAGGACCTCTCCGGGGGGGAGCGACGCCGGGTGTCCATCGGCGTCGAGGCTGTGCACGATCCATCCGTGCTCATCCTGGACGAGCCCACCTCCGGACTCGACAGCGCCTCCGCGCTCCAGATCGTGGGTGCTCTCCGCGCCATGGCGGAGTCGCGCGGCCGCACGGTTCTCCTCAGCATCCACCAGCCTGGAGCGCGCATCGTCAAGATGTTCGACTCCGTCCTCCTGCTCGCCGCCGGCTCAGTCCTCCACAACGGCACCGTCGAAGACCTCCGCTCCCTGCTGGCCGCCGCCGGCCTAGAACTGCCCCCGCACGTGGACACCGTGGAGTTCTCCATCGACTCCGTGGACGCGCTCCGCGCCCACCAGCGCCTACTCACCACCGCAGCCGCGCCTCCCCTGCTCCCGCCGTCTCGAGAGCGCGAGGGACGGTGCACGCTGCAGCAGCTGTTCCAGCTGCACAAGCAGCAGGTGGCAGACGAAGATATGCTCATCAAGAACCCTGCCGCCGCAGCAGCGAGCCCCGTGTCCGGTTGCGCCAACTCCTGGACGAGCGAGGTGGCGGTGCTGTCGCAGCGCTTCTTCAAGAACGTGGCGCGGACGCGACAGCTGTTCGCGTGCCGCACAGTGTGCATGCTGGTGGCCGGGCTGGCGTTAGGCTCCATCTTCTACGACCTCGGCGAGGACAAGGTGTCGGAGCGCGTGGGGCTCTTTGCATTCCTGCTCACCTTCCTGCTGTCGTCCACCACGGAGGCGCTTCCCATCTTCCTACAGGAGCGCGACATCCTGGCCAAGGAGACGTCGTCGGGGGCGTACCGCGTGTCCTCTTACGCGGTGGCGAACGCGTTGGTGTTCCTGCCCTTCCAGCTCGCGCTGGCCGTGGTGTTCGCTGCGCCGGTATATTGGCTGGCGGGGCTCCGGCGTACGGCGTCGGCGTTCGGCTACTTCGTCCTGGTGATATGGCTGATCCTGTACACGGCGAATTCGGTGGTGGTGTGCTTCGCGGCGGCGGCTCCGGACTTCGTGGTGGGGAATGCAGCGATCCAGGGGGTGATGGGCTCCTTCTTCCTCTTCTCTGGCTACTTCATCGCGCGGTCGGCGATGCCAGAGTGCTGGGTGTTCATGCACTACCTGTCGCTATTCAAGTGGCCGTTCGAGGCGCTGCTGGTGAACGAGTTCGCCGGAGGCAGGAGGTGTGTGGTGCGAGCGCTGGGCGAGTGCGTGGCCACGGGGGACCAGGTGCTGCGTCGAGAGGGGCTCGGGGAGGAATGCAGGTGGCGCAATGTCGGCGTCATGGTGGCCTTCATGGTAGCCTACAGGCTGCTTGGCTACGCCGTTCTCAGGGTCCGGTGCGCCCTCGCACTCAACGGCAGGCAGTCATCAGCTTGGGGGCTTGGTCGCCGATTCACAAGTCAGCTAGCCATCATCGGCGGCTCCTTCTCCTCATCATCATGTTCCTGAATTTGCTGATGATGATCGCCCGCTGCAGGTGTCGCAACAAAATTTAGCTTGTCCAAACTGCAATCCAAACAAATCTTACATAGTATGTATATCCAGGGCAATTTAAAAATAATAATAATGGAAAAATCTTCCCCTGTTATTTTAAAATATCATGTTCCGGTTTTCACTGTTTCAAAAATTATAAAGCCATATCATCAACACGTTTTAATTAGCAACGAATAAAAGCAACATGGAAATTTTATAAATCACAAATTCCAATTAAATCGAATATGGATATCGTTTCTCCAGTTTTAAAACATTCAAAACATTAATTTTTAACATTAACTTTCATCATTCATCTTTATTAAAAAAATATTCAAATATGTAAAATATTGTTATTATTTGCTTTATTATTAGTGATATTTAAAACATGACTTATCGCAAAAGAAATATTTAAAACATGATTAATAATTTTATATATTAGAATAATTTTTTTAAGATAAAATGAATGATCAAAGTTAATTTTAAAAGTCAATTAGTATCAATAATTTAAAATTGAAAGGAGTATAGGCAAAGACCGATGAGCTAAGGGTTTGGAGAGGGTTTTTTCTTAATGCACCTCTTGCTAATGACCTTTTTATGGTGTTGAATTGCCCCGGATAACAAACCCAAGGATGATGTTTGATTAGTAGGATATAGAGGATAATATTAAAATTGAGAAATAAATAAAAAGTTGAAATTTAATGAAATAAAGAAATAAATTGATTAGATCTTTCTTTTCACTTTCTCTATCCCTGTTCCTTATCCTAAGGCAGCTGTTTTTAGATGAAACAAATAAGATTCAAAAAACTCGCTTTTCGAAATACTGAAGAACTAGCTTTTTACAGAAATGAACTAAAAACTGAAAAGCTCACTGATGGCTGCTTTTCTATTTTTTGTGTGTAAAAAAGATAAAAATATATTACAAAGTCAACAACCAAATTTCATCAATCAAGTTTTCAACTAGCTATCAAAGCTTCAGCTCAAACAAAAAGAGCTTAAGGCCTCCTTTGTTCGAGCTAAAACTTTTGACCTTTTAAAAAAATCGGTTGGTGGCTAGTTGAAAAGCTAATCGATAAAATTTAGATGTTAGCTTTTGTAATATACATTTAGATTTTTTACATATTAAAAGCTAGAAACAGCTCTCAGTGAGCTTTTCAGTTTTTTGTTTATTTCTGTAAAAGCTAATTTTTAGCATTCTAAAAACGAGCTTTCACAGCTTTTCTATTTTTTATTTTTTAGTTGAAAAAGACAGCTTAAGGGGTCTTTTGGAATGTAGGAAATCTTAAGGAAAAACGTAGGATTCATGATCTTAAGGATTTTTGCATTGTACACTCCTTTGGATAGTAAAAATTCATTATAGGAAAAACATAGGAAAACTTCCTATGCCACTCATTCTATGAGAAAAACATTAAAAAAAAAAATTCATCCACTCCAACCTCTTTTTTTCTTTCCTTTGCTTTGGACCAAGGATAAGCAATGCCATGATGCTGCTACTTCTCCTCTTGAAGAGTAATAACTACTGCTGATTACAGTGGAAATAACTGGTACACTCCAAAAATTTCTATATTTTTTCTAGAGCCATCCAAACGAGTGAATTGAAAATTTTCCTCTGTTTTATAACTCACTGTTTTACATATACATTTCTATCCAATTTCTATAGTTTTTCTTATTTCTTTGTTTTGTGTTTTGGATTCTACATTTTAAAGAAGCCTGAGACAAAGAGGCACTAAATTCAACGGCAGAAGAGGGAGGGGGCAGGGGAGCGGATTCGAAATTTGAAATGGCACATATATTTTGAACAGAAGACTTCCCCCCCTCCCCAGTCCCCCACTCATCGCCAGCGCCGGTCCTCCTCAATCACCGGAAGCGGTGCATTCGGAAGGCATTGAATCTCCACCAATCTAACCCAGAGCGAGCAATTCCATCTGCTAGGGCATGGCGTCTCCACCTCCCTTCGACATCTGCGACGACCTCGAAGACGACGACGCCACTGCCATCCCCGCCGATCCCCGCCACAACCCCGCCGCCCCCACACCCAACGGTCTCAACGACCGTCTCCTCCGCCTCACCCGGACTCGCCCCCAAAACCCTAACCCTAACCCGCCGCCGCCTCAAGGTACCGTTTCTATCCATTCGCTTCATCCATCCATCGCCGCATCTAGGTAACTGGCCCTTCTTCCTCACCGCTCGCAGGAGCGGCTGCCGGAGAAGAAGCAAGGAAGGTCAAGCTCGCCGGGCGCCGCCGCCTATGCAAGATCTCCGACTCTGTCGCTGCCGCCTCCACCGCCCAGGAAGAGCTGGAGGGCGACGGCGATAGCATCTTCGACATCCTAGAGGACCTCACCACCCGATTCGACTCTCTATCCGTCCAGAAACCTAACCTCGAAAGGCCCACATCTCAGCAGGTCGCGTCTCTGCCCTGCGCCCTCACCACGGACCCTGATGATGACGACGACGGCAAGACCGCCTACTCGCCCCTTCAAGTCTCTAGCTCAGATGAAGCTTCATCGCTTATCTCCTCCCGAGGTGCTATGGCCAAAGCAGCAGAACCCACTTCGGCCTTTACTACTCTTCAAGCCCTTCAGGAGGTCCATGACAAAGGGGTCACCAAGAATTGGGGGAGAAATAGGGTACCAAAGGCCTCAACCTTTTCGGGTTCTGATGATGAAGATTCTAATTATGGCGATGGTGAGGAGGACGAAGGAACAGCTACAGCTTACGCTGCTAAGCATGTAAGAAGGAAGACACCAGCAGGGAGGGTGCCCAAGGCCTTGGTGCGTCGGAGCTATGATGACGACGGTCTGGGGGAGAAGGAAAACCATGCAGTTGCTGAGAACGACCTTGAAGATGTTGGCTGGGAGAAGACGGAGGACTTCAAGATGGATCCCACTGGGAGTTCTGCCTCATCCAAGCCGTACCAGCTTCCAGGAAAGATATTCAAGATGCTTTACCCCCACCAGCGTGAGGGCCTCCAATGGCTTTGGGTTCTGCACTGCAGGGGAACAGGAGGGATCCTAGGGGATGACATGGGCCTCGGCAAGACCATGCAGGTCTCACCTCCTGCTTCTTCAGCTTAATGGTGCACCATCATTTCATTACATTCTCCTACAGCTTATGGAGTTTGTTATGTTCTTCCTTTTTTTTTAATACACTGGCTTTGATTCCCTATTTGCTGTAGGAACAGGGGAAGGTTTAGTCTAGTTTCTTGTGCCTCATTGTTTTCTTTTAGTGAACTATGACATGAATGTGTATCATTTATTTGTTTTGTGCTGTTAAGTTTGTATATTTATGAAGTTGTTCTCTTCGGACAGTATCTTATTCAATGACATAGTTTCTTCTTTGCCGCTATTTTATTTTAATAAGAATAGGTGCTGTTCAAAACCGTTTTTCCTTCATAAATATGTGGATCCTATATTTAGACCATGCAATTTTTTCAGGTTTCTGCATTCCTAGCTGGATTGTTTCATTCTCGTCTGGTGAAGAGAGTACTTGTTGTAGCCCCAAAGACACTTCTAGCTCATTGGACCAAGGAGCTTTCAGTTGTGGGCCTCAAGGAGAAGATCAGAGAGTATGATCTATGGAATATCTTTTCTTGAATTCGTATGATCTAAGTCATGTTAGTCAGTGCTAATTAGCTAGTCATTTACTTTTTTACAGCTACTCTGGCCCCAGCACGAATATTCGCAACTATGAGCTTCAGTATGCATTCAAGGTCCATTCTACTACAAGGATATATTCCATCAGGATTATTCTCAACCTATCTTATTGCAACTTTGCAATATGTAACGCTTGAAAATTTTGAAGTGCTTAAAATTTTAACCAAACATTCATTTGTGTATGATCATTAAAGAAAAGAATGGCTCACTCCCAAGATGTTGTATTGAATCCTAGCAAATGTTTAACTCCTCTTTTTTTCATCTTTCTACAGGAGGGTGGTATCCTTCTAACAACCTATGATATTGTCCGGAACAATTACAAGCTGATAAGAGGTAACTCCTACAACAACTATGATGATGACGAGGAAGAAACAGTGTGGAATTATGTCATTCTTGATGAGGGGCATCTTATAAAAAACACTAAGACACAAAGGGCTCAAAGTTTATTTGAAATACCTTGTGTCCATCGCATTGTCATAAGTGGAACACCGATACAAAATAACTTAAAGGTACTCTTGCAATTCCTGAATCTTTTTTAGTTATGAGATATATCTGCTGTGAGGAAACCAGATTACTGTTTCAGGAAATGTGGGCTCTGTTCAATTTCTGTTGCCCGGACGTGTTGGGTGATAAACAAATGTAATTCACTTAATTTTTATTTTCCTGACAATCAAAGTTCTTTGATTGTACAATCTAGGATTATTTATTTCTCTTTGTTATTTACAGGTTCAAAACAAGGTATGAGATGGCTATCCTTCGAGGGAATGACAAGAGTGCTACTGCTCGTGAAAAACACATAGGTTCAAATGTAGCAAAGGTACAACTTTGTTTTCGTCTATATTCTACTTTGGTACGGATGCACTTATGTCCTGGTTCCCTGTTTTCAGGGTTTGATGAGCAAATTAGCAATTTTGTATTTCCTTAGGCCCCGTTTGGAATGGAGGATTTTTTTCCCCTTTCATGTGTTTTTTCCTATAAAATTGAATTGATTCCTATAAATTTCCTATAAAATTCCTGTCAAATTCCTACATTCCAAACAGGGCCATCATGTTTTCATCTATATAGTCATTTTAACTGATAAAGCTTTTGAAATTTTGTATATTCCAGTTTGTTCAGTGATTTCAGGAAAATAACAGAGTTAGACATCAGCAGGCTTGTAATTTCAGTGAACCGTTCATATGCCGACTAGGCAGTAAATTTGACTTCAATTTGGATGCGTTCAGACATTACATCAACTAAACCTTCAATTGAAGCGCTAAGATGACAATCCTGTTAATCTACGTGTTCTCTTTTTTTTTTGGTACAAGGGCAACTTACGACTCCAGACTATTGGTTTTAAGTAAGTTACACTTTGCTTGATATTTGTTTTTTGTTTCGATTGCATTTGCAGGAATTAAGAGAGCGAATAAAGCCATACTTTTTGCGACGTATGAAAAATGAAGTTTTTCTGGATAGCGGTGCATCAAAAGATAAAACGCTAGCCAAGAAGAATGAGCTAATTGTCTGGCTGAAGTTAACAGCTTGCCAGGTTCAACTTATGTTTCATTTTCATAAAAGATTGCTTGAGTTATTGATTTATGGCTGTTTTGCTAATTTACTTTCTTTTGGGTGCAGAGGCGATTGTACGAAGCTTTTCTAAAAAGTGAGTTAGTGCATTTAGCGTTGCAACCAAAAGGATCACCCTTAGCTGCAATCACTGTAAGAATCACATTTGAAGTTTTTTTTTTCTTAATACTCCCTCCGTCCCTATTTAGTTGTCGTTTTAGGTGTGGGCACGGGGATTAAAGACGGTGGAAAAGGTGGGATGCGTTGAAAACGAGGAAGAGAGAGATAGAGATAGGGATGTATTGGGAATAGAGAAAGGTGTATTGGGAAGCGAGAATGACAAGTAAAAGGGGAAAATTTGTGAACTCTAGGATGACAAGTAATTGGAGACGGAGGGAGTATTTAAATTGTCCATGTTCATTTGCCCTCAAAATGCTGCTTGCTTCCTTTGTCTTGTGGTCCATATCATCACTATTAGCTTATCTTGTAATTTGTTCTGGAAGGTGAAATTTACTAATATGGTGTTGTGAATAGTATTGTTTTTATGATGCATTATCTTGCTGCTCAATGTGCTAAATTGCCAATAGAAAACTTTATCGTGTTCATATAATCATATTGTATTAGTGCAAATATGATTAACATGATATTTTTTCGCAAACAGATATTGAAGAAAATATGTGATCATCCGCTGCTATTGACTAAGAAAGCTGCTGAGGGTGTTTTGGAGGGCATGAATGAAATGCTAAATGATCAGGACAAGGAAATGGTGGAAAAAATGGCCATGAATCTTTCAGATATGGCTAATGAAGATGATGCACTGCAAGTTGGTGAGGACGTATCATGCAAGTTAACTTTCATAATATCCTTGCTGGTAAGTATTCTTGAATCCATGACAATATTTGTTATTACTTCTGTAGCTTTTCCCATATTAATTCAACTATTTAACAACTTGTTGCAGCGGAACCTTATTGAAGAGGGGCATCACGTTTTAATCTTTTCACAGACTCGCAAAATGCTGAATCTTATACAGGCATGTACCCCTCCCCCACGCCACCCGTACCCTGTTTGAGCTACACTATTTGTGGTAATTTGAAACAATTGTATTAGCTTGCCAGCACTGTTTTATATCTGTGATCTACTGTGGCTTAAAGCATCAGTGATATTTTGGGCTTTTAGCTCCGGAATGTTATGAATCTTTAGTGACAATTATTTTTTAACCATGTCATCATTAGTTTTGCTGTTTTGATTAATATTTTTTATTGTTCGCTTGTTGCAACAGGAAGCTATATTATTGGAGGGCTATAAGTTTTTGCGCATTGATGGTACCACCAAGATTTCTGAGAGGGAAAGGATTGTGAAGGTTCTACTTCTCTGCCTTTTTTTATATAGGTTTGCGTCATGGACTTGACTATGTCTGCTTTGTTGCTTACATTCATTTCCATCTCTCAGGACTTCCAAGAGGGCCCTGGAGCTCCAATATTTTTGCTAACTACACAAGTTGGTGGACTTGGACTCACACTCACTAAGGCTGCCCGTGTCATAGTAGTTGATCCTGCTTGGAACCCAAGGTATCTGAACAATGACTGATCCTCATTATCCCTATTTCTTTGAAAATTCTTGAATATTTTTCACTGCAATTTATTATTTTTACACATTTTTATTTTTATTTACAGTACAGACAATCAAAGTGTGGATCGTGCTTATCGTATTGGACAGACCAAAGATGTGATTGTATACCGCTTGATGACTTCTGCAACCATTGAAGAAAAGATATACAAATTACAGGTTTCAACCATTTGAGAGCTTGTACCTTCTAGATGTCATTTGCGTACAATTTTCAAATCAATAGAGGAAAAAAAAACTCGACCTGCAAGGGGAAAGACCGCCCCTGCAGCATTGCATTAAGAAGAGACCTCACGCAGGTCGAGAAAATCTCTGAACCCATGCCCCACCCTTACACAATGGAATTGTCACTCGTATGAGCTTGGGCCATGGCTTAGACCTGTCCTCTGCTATGGGATAGATGAGGGGATTTTTTTTTTTTTTGCCCTTAGCTTGAAATTTGCTCTCATAGGCAGTCGAACCTAGGTTAAAGGCTCTTTCGCTCACATCAGTCTATAAAACAGTGTCTCTCTTCTGTCACATCTCTGTTTGTTTCTCTTTGCATGGTACCAAAATTTGTTTTTGAGGTGTAAACTCATACATAAATTTTGTTGAAATCTATGCTTTCTTGATAATAAACTTTTGAAACTAAATTTTGTTGGTGTGTGTTTCTTACTAATTATGTAATGCATACACCTTTTTTCTTTCCAGTTTAACCATCTTATGTCTTGTATTTCCACCTTAAATTTCTCTTTTTTTTGTTACAAAGATCATGGAAGAAAAGCTAGACACTGAGTATTGAGATATAATGCTTTAATTTTCCAGGTATTCAAGGGGGCTCTGTTCCGTACAGCGACAGAGCAAAAAGAACAGACGCGCTACTTCAGCAAGAGTGTACTCATCCTGTTACCATTCTTTCCCTTTTTTCTGTATCCTATTAGATACTTATGGTCATCCTCTTTGTTCCTTCAGGAGGTTCAAGAGCTTTTTAGTTTGCCAAAACAAGGTTTTGATGTTTCTCTTACTCACAACCAGTTGCAAGAAGAGCATGGTCAACAAGTTATTATGTAAGAAATCAGTTTTCATTGAATTTCATTGTCACATTAAATCTTCATGAGTTGACTGATGCTTGCAGCTTTGCTGTTCATTTCAAATGTTAATTATTGCTATTCTCTCTCACTGTAGATAACTTACAGGTGCAATTATAAGTTTAATTACAGTTTTACATAAGTGTTAGATGAAAAGATTGTGATTATTACAATATCAATTAGGCAGATAGCCGGATGCACATAAGTTTCCTTGCGTCATCCAAAGTGTTGATATTTCTACAGGGTTTTCTCGACATTTCCCCAGGTTTTCTCGTAGGCATTTTAATACACAAATTTTTTTTTATTTATGGAAGAATGTATCAACAAGTTTTCAGATAATCTGAAGTTCACTGGAAATTGTTGAGAAGTTTGACCCCTGTAATGTATAATCCAGGGATGAGTCATTGAAGAAACATATACAGTTTTTGGAGCAACAAGGCATAGCTGGTGTGAGCCATCACAGCCTTCTGTTCTCAAAAACAGCGATCCTGCCCACATTGAGTGAGAATGATGCCGTGAACAGGTTAGCCTTAGCATTTGTAATACATATGTATCTCTTTCACTTGAATAAGTTTTTACATAGGCTTTACCTTGATTTTTTATTAATGAAGGATATAATGCTTTTGTGGGCGTCGCCAGTTGTTTCATTGCTATGTTGATGTGAGTGATTTGGTTTGTATATGAGCACCTTGATTATGCTGCTTTTACTTATGTGCAGTAAGCCTCGAGCCATGCCCATGATGTCCCAGCATTACTATAAGGGAACCTCATCTGACTATGTTGCCAGTGGGTACGACGAACCATTGTCAGCTTACTTTTTCCCAGTGTGAGTGGACTCTGCTGCGTATGTATGTCAAGTAAGCTTGCTTTGCTGTTTTGTAGGGCGGCTCATGCATTTAAGCCAAAAGATGAACAATTCATTGCTCGAAGGTACTCTCCAGCCAACAGAAATTCAGAGAGTCCAGAAGAAATCAAGGCAAGAATCAATCGTCTTTCACAGACCCTTTCCAACACGGTAACTCTCAAGTGATCTTCTATTTCAGCCTGAGTCGGACACTATCAGGTGAGTGCTGGTATAACTGTCCTGTGTTTGTGATTTTAGGCACTGGTGTCGAAGCTACCTGATGGTGGGGAGAAGATAAAGCGGCAGATAAGTGAGCTGGATGAAAAGCTCACGGTGATTGAGTCTTCCACGGAGGATGGTGTTAACGAAGTAATCTGCTTGGACGATCTCAATGCAGATGTCGAGAATATAGTACTATCTGTTTAATCTGCCTGCTTGGATGGTGAAGGGGTCAGTTGTGTTTTGTAAAGTACTCGTGTAGCTACTTTAGTTGGTCACTATGTTGTGACTAAGAGCCTGTTTGCTTCGAAGCTGAAGCTCGCTGCAAGTCGCCCCGCCAAAGGTCTGGGGCGCGGCGCCCGCCAAACGTGCTCGCCACTGTTTGCCGGAGTTTTGGCCCCGTCACAGCTCCTTAGCTCATTTTTGACGACATTGTGCGTCTAATGTTTGGCGGCCGTTTTCTTCGCCAGAATCGTGGCGCGTACATGGATGCCTAACGAACGGTGGCGGCGGGCCAAACAGGCCCTAACAATGCCACCGCGTCATCTATTTTGTGACATACTAATTTATTACCTTTGTGCTCATTCATGACTTAAACAATACAGAGAGAGATCATGCCCAAAGAAATACAGCCTTCTTGTCTCAAACAAATCAGTCCTGAATGGTGTTGAAACTCTGAATCAGTCCTAAAATGCGTGTCGTTCTAAATTTTCCATTCACCTTCAGCTTCATCCTCTCTCGACTTCTCTTAGCTATAGTCCTAAAAAGGAACTGCTCGAGCTTCTTTGTAGTTTGAAACAATCGCAGTCGTTAAATCTTATATTAAACAAACCTGTCTGTTTTCTAAAAAAAATAACAGTTGTTTGCTGGATATCATTATATTGGTAGTACCCATGGTAGCAACATATATTTGTACTCTCTTTATTTTTAAATTGTTGCCACTGTAACAATAATTTTAGTTCAAATTAATTTAAACTAGAATTGTTACTTAAAAAATCTGCGCGACAATTGCCGCGCTTTTTTATATGTTTTTGTTGTGCACCCCTAATTAAAGCAGTATATTTTAAATTTATTATTTAACAAATAAAAGTATAGTTG
>BCLH01000803.1:63257-111834 GCA_001602315.1 Zoysia pacifica
AAATCTACTAATTTTTTTATAGACCGGAGTTGTAAACGAGAGAAAGATTAAATCTTAGTTATGATAGTAAGCAAAGAGCATTTTTAAGAGATTAAACAATTTAAGTTATCTAAGTATATATTTGTATTACATATAAAGGTCATTAATTGTAGCATATACTTGTAAGACATAGAAATAGAATAAATTTATAAGAACTTCTGTTGTATCTTTTGAAATAATTCTATTGAATCTATAGCAAAAGTAAATTTGATTTAACAAAACAGTTACACTTAATTTCTTATATTTCTTTTTTTAATATCATCTTTGACTATTAAACTTATCTAAAAAAATTAATTCAAATATGTAAAATTTTAACTTGTGATTCAAATAACTTTAATGATAAAGCAAATTATAATATATAAAATTTATAAAAAAATTAAATATGACTATAGTCAAAATTTATGTTAAACTTAAAAAAGCTAGAGCGATGGTATGACCGTTCATGCCTGCTCACACCGAGTAAAAATACTTCTAATATGCGCAACGAGGATTGAGAGAACGCTTGCGTTTTTTAAAATTATTGTTTACCGTTGATTTTTAATATCATCTTTGACTATTCAACTTATCTAAAAAATTAATTCAAATATGTAAAATTTGAAGTTGTGATTCAAATAACTTTAATAATAAAGCAAATTATAATATATATATATATATATATAATTTATAAAAATTAAATATGATCATAGTCAAAAAAAAATTATGTTAACCTGAAAAGTTAGAACGATGACACGGCCGTTTATGCCTGCTCTCGTCGAATAGAAGCACGCTTCTACGTTGACTGAGAAAAAGATTTTTTCTCCTTTCTAATGTTCACCGTTAGATTTTAATCTGATGATTAATATTTTTTTAGGGTGATATGACGCAACGAAGATTGAGAAAATGCTTGCGTTTTAATATATAAAGATTTGAACGACAATGGGTTTAGTAATATAAATATTCTAAACCTTTCCTTAAAAGCAAGTAGGCAACAGACAGTTAAACTATGCCGAACAAACACACACTTAGAAACTACTTCTCAATTTGATATAGTACATTCAAAGAATGTTTGTTTATGGACATCAGCAGAGCAAAAGAATGAACAATCTTTCAAATGGTTATTATAAACAAATGCTCACTCTATAGGCTGATAGTAGCTCTTAAAATCAAAGTAGAAGAGACACTAGAGCGTTGAAGATTGTCTCTGGGCCCCACTTCCTTCGTCTTTTGGTGATCGCATTTTGCAAGTCGTTTAGTCGACCATCAAGTAAATTCCTCTTCAGAACAAAGAATACCATGAGGACGAAATGTAACTTGTATACATGAAGAAATCAAGCAAGCTAAAAGTAGTTCACCTTGGTGGCCTCCTTGAGGGGACCCCAACATTCTATCCGATTGTATTTCCTTGAGCTAGAGTGGAAGTGCACCCACACCTTGGCTTCCATCAGCTCCGGCCTCTCTGCAAACAATGCCGCGTCGCCGTAAACCACCGCCTTGAGAACCTTGTTAATTATTTCCATGCATATGATCATTAAGGGTCACAGATCTGCTGCTTTGCCTAAAATCATACAGTAGGATTTATATTTATTGGTTAAAGATATGATCAGAAGGATATGTACGTACCAGCGGTAGCTCTTTGGAGAAGACGTAGTATCTGAAGCCGGCAGCGAGCTCCTGCAGGAGGTTGGCACCGCTGACGTAGCAATGCACGTGGAGCGTCATCTCCCCAGCGGCCATCTCCTTCCACTCGGCGACGACGTCGTCCCTCTGCAGCGTGGACTGCCGGCTCCGAAGCTGCTCGCTGGTAATGGAGCCGGTGACGGCGAGCGTGAGGTTGGCGGTGAAGTCGCAGTGAGTGAGGGTATAGGCCCTCGGGAAGGGATGCCTCTTGCTCTTCCTCAGTATGTCTTCACCGGCGAACTCGACCTTGAGCTTCGCCGCGTTGAAGGTCGTGGGAGGGCCTAATATTTTTGCCGCCTGATTCATTCTTTTTTATTATCATTATCCAGGCATATATAATCTTGCATAATGAAATGACGATGTAATCTTCAGTACCAGGGATGAATAGACGTCTGCTGCTGCCGTCCTGGTGTCGCAGCTGACGACCAAGAAACGCGGCGGTTCCGGCCGACAGCCAAGCATCTTCCTGCTCCGGGTCACGGCCATGGAGGAGGAGGAGAAGCAGAGCGCGGCGCTGCGCGACGCCATTGGTGGACCCCGCGTGCTTGGGATGGAACGCCCAATCTGGAACGCTTGCAGATCTAGCTGCGTGCTTCGGATGAGATCTGGAATGCTTAATCCAGGATGCAGGTCTTGTTGCGTAACCGCCCAGGATCCGCCATTCAGCAGCCCTTTTTCTTCTCTCTCTCTCTCGAACGAACGAACGAAGCAGAGAGACGTGGCTGTGGTAGGTTCACGGCGGCTTGAGGCATTCCATCCCGCGGGTGTGCTCCGCCATGGAAGCACGGCCGACAGCTGGCCTGCCTCTATTGGCTGCCCTGTCTCAACAAGGATAACGTGACTGACGTCATCAACTGCCTTGCATCATGTAAATTTCCTTTTTCCGCAACAATTTTAGTACATGTATACATATGCCGTATGCCATGTAAATTGACTGATTTATTTATAAACAAATCAGGTATATTTTTTATATAAAATTGATGGCATACCATCATAGCCCACGTGGCATTGAAATATGTGGCATTGAAATATATAGGACCTCTATTATTGACATGCAGTGGCATATTTTAAAATCGCAAAATTGCAATAACATATACCTAACCATCTCTTTATTTATACCAACGAATGTAATTAATCGTAATTTAAATCAAATCATGAGATCGTGCTCATCAACAATTTACATGCTCAACAAAAAAAAAAGGAGGAAAACATGCTAATCTTCATTACTCCTACCATACTCTTCTGTGTAAAACAATTATTCGCCATCATACAACAAAGTTAGGTATGGAGGATGCCTCGTCGTGGCATACCCATCCTGATTTCAACCTCACAGAGGTCAGATTATACTATCCGATACCGAACTTGGACACCGCAGATACTTTTGCAGATATACCGTCTTTAGGGACAGCAAAACTCATGTGCAATACACCAATCTTTGCTCACAACTGTTAAGTATGTGTTCCTCTAGTCTATTCAAGCTTAGCTTGTATGAAGGGATTTCCTGGGCATGCACATCCACCTTCACTATGGTGTTGCGGGATACTGGCAGCTTCAACTTGCATGCTGAATCCCGTTTCAGCATACTGCTCCTCTGGTATATGCAAAATGGCGAGTAACGGAATCCCAACTAGTAAAGCCCTACAGCCTACTTGGAAGCTTTCCTACTAGCACAAATCCATTCCCGTGGTATTTCAATATCATCCCCCTTTGTTGTTGGCACATGCCAGGTTCCACCTTCAGATTCCTACATCAAGCACCAATAAATCAATGAGTCTGCTACTAATTTTAAGTAATAGCTGGGGTGGGTGACACATATTTCATTCAGATTTACATTCATTACCTGAATAACTATTGAATAAGTAGGTGGCATGTGAAGCATAGGGCCACGCCCTGAGAAAGTTAGCCTGACCTGTAAAGTGTTGACAAGAATTATTTTACATCAAAAACTTTGACAAAAAAAGGAACAAATGCCACCCAGATGAAGTTTCAGGTTCCATAAAATCTGCGAAGGGCCAGACATGACTCATAAAATGTTTAATTCCCTACAATATGGTCTCAACAACAATGTACAATGCCTGAATTTATGAGCAGCGACACATTCAATTAAGTACAGATTTCATGGCCGAGCTATGTGATGAGAAACAAACCTGATGTTTCTCTTTCCATCTAGGGAAAAAACTAGTGCCAAGCAGTTGAAACAAGTGGTCTCGCATCTCGTCATTTGTAACAAGTAATGACCGACAACTGACAGCAGCATATAGCCAATACCTGAGGGAATAATTTACAATACAGAAATTATAGAAAACAATTATATGCAGGAATAACAATCCATTAAATGGGAAAATGAAATATCATTTGTCATAAATTAAGTCACACCCTCAACAGTGTGCTCCCTATTTGCTTACAGTAAATAGTCCAGCTTTGACAGTTTTTCTTTCTTTCCACTTCAAATGGTTTACTGTTGTTCGATTAAACAGGGAAGGGGGCTGACCAATCATCATTGGAACCAGGAGGAGTAGCATATAATGCTCCGGCATTCCGCCAAGTCTGTAGGATCTTCTGATTGTATGGAGCTTTTGCGGGACCATTATTTACACGGTTCCTATGCAGAATGATTAATGGAAACTTCTTTGATTTTGTTATTCTCTGTATGGCACTCACAACAGAGTTCACCTAAGAGGAGAACACAATAAAACTAGGCAGTATTAGGCTAGCAGTGTCTTTCTGTCCTTGTGTAGAGAATGATCAGATTGTAGATTCACTGCTTTGCAGAAGGAAAGCCTCTTACCTGGGAAAAACTGAAAGATTTGCTGTTGTAAAGGCCTACATTTGCGGCATCTATAACAGCATCAAATGGTCCATGGTGGCGTAGCCAGTGCTGCAGACATCAGATCCTGAGCTATAAGCTTACAAATCTATGCAACAAAAAGTATATGTTGCATGCAGTAATGTAGAACAAAATGAGCGGAAAGTACTATAAAGACCATACGCAAAACATCTCCTCGGTTAGATGCTTACAAACAATTTTTGCGACTCTAGATGCTTACAAAACTGATGCGATGAAGAATATATCTGTTGCTGGGTCCACATAAAATTAAGGTACTAGCGTACTGCAATATTTGTTCTATAGACCTGTTGCTTTTAGTAGTAGAGAGTGAAAGACAGACCTGAAAGGCCAGGAAATCCTCCTTGACCTCGCGTTTGCTCGCCAGTTCACTGAGAGAATTTGCAAAATTCTGTGTCTCAGATGGATCAATGTCTATGCAGACAAGCCTCTCCCCGCACCGCTGGCACGTGCCATCCCTGTCCATCTGGCTCCGGCCAACGCTCCATTGCCCCTTGCCAAGCCAGCCTTGCCCATGCCAGCCACCACCACCCTTAACCACACCTTCCTTGACCTTGCTGGGATCCCACCTGTCCGCCCCTGCCTCCGCCGCAGCGTCGGACCGAAACCAGGCCTCGAGGACATGGGCGGTGGTATCACAGACCTGCCTGACGAGGGCGCGCGTCCTGTGCAGGAGCCTGTACACCTCATCGGCTCTGGCGTTGTCCGCATTGACGCGGAGCAGCGCCGCGAGCTCGGGCTCCTCAGGCACAACGGCAGAGGCGTCCATGTGGGCCTCGACCTTGCTGGCACCGTCGGCGTCCTTGGCTTCGCAGTAGGCGAAGAGGGCGGGGCCGTAGGAGCGGAGGCGCGGTGGGATACCCGCTTGGGCCATGCGGCGGACGACGGAGAAGGCCATGGAGGGGTTGCGTGTGGCAGCGGCAAGGCGAGCGACGCTTGTGAGCGTGGCCTCGTTGGGCTGGACACCGTCGGCCTCCATCCTGGCGAATATGTCGAAGCCGCGGCGGGCGGCGTCGGGGTCTGTGTCGGAGGCGGCGGCGTTGGAGCAGAGGTAGAGGAGGCAGTTGTAGTGGTGGAGGGAGAGCGGAACGGGGGAGGCGGAGGAGAGGGCGTCGTCGTAGAGGCAGAGCGCGGTGGTGAGGTCGGCGTGGCGGGAACACATGTCGAGCTGGTGGCGGAGGAGGCCCTCGGGGGAGTCGCGGGCGCGGCGGCGGCGGGCTGCCTTACTTTCGTGCGGCGTCGGAGCCTCGCTTCCGTGCTCCAGGGTCGGGTCGGCGACAGTTGAAGTGGAGGAGTGGCGGCGTCGGCGGGCGAAGGGAAGGTGGTGGACGGGGTTGCGGAGGGACAGGAGGTGCGGCTGCGGCTGCGGCGGAGAGAAGAGGAGGGTGGCGGCCGCCGCGGGGCGGATTGACCCCGCCGCCGCCGCCGCGACGACCCGCATTCTCTTCCCCCGTTTGGTTTGGATTGGCCAATCGGGCTTTGCTTGGATTTGCCCCGAAGGGATCTTATACATTAAATTACACTGAAATAATGTATAAATAATATCAAATTTTTTCAATACTTATATTGGGTTAAAATAATGCTACTTCCAACGTTTGAATTGCTTTGACAGTACGTTGAACGTGTGGAGGAGGCCGTAGACTACCCCTCTATTCTAAAGCTACCAGAGTTTTAAGATATTATTAGTAAAATTTTAAAAAAATTAACTTTGACTAAACTAAAAATACTTATATTTAAAACAGAAGTAATAATACATTTAGCTTTTAGTATTTATCATACTTTTTAATGAGATAAATAGTTATTAAAATATAATTAAATGGAGTAATAACTAGATTTTTTCAGATCTTAGATAGGAAAAAAAGTATTGCAGTACATACAAATGAAGATTGAAGAATTTCATTGAAGAAAGCCAGGAAGGGATCCAGCCAGCCAGCACCACCTCCAGCCTCCATGGCAGCCCAGATTCCATCTCTGTGGTGGCCCACCTGACAGCGATTAGATCAGTTGAGGAGACTTGAGAGCTCTGGCTTGTTCATTCCCGAGTCGAAAAAGGCAACCAACGGGGCCGGTGCTTTGCTCTCCGCTTGCCCTCTTCGAATCCAGAACTCTCACAAGGTGGTGGAGGTGGAGGTGGTGGTGGAGGAGGAGCTTGCTCCCACGACGTGGAGTTCGTTCCGCCGCCCATCAAACCCGACAAGGTTCGCTGCCCTACCCCCATGTATTCCATGGATCCAGCCTTGCTTCATCTTCCTCGGAAGGATTTTTTTTCCCTGGTCCTCTCCACAGATCCCCGATCCCCTGTGCTTCAACTAGTTGGAATATGACGAGTGCCATGGAGGAATTAAGGAGTCCATATTATTATTTTCGGGGGCAAATGCACGCTGCCAGTACACTGATTGCCGCCAGCCCCCCAATCACTTCCAACCAACTACGATTCGTGTACTCACTTGTGCATGCCATCTTGGAGCTTCATCCACCATTTTTCTCTTTCGTTTCCAGCACGCACGTAGCCCCCACTGTTGATGACTGACCTCTTGTTTCCTGCCTGCAGTCCTAGTGACGGATGTAACGATGTGTAGTTCTCCTGAGAAAAAAAAATTGACTGACCTCTTCTTTTCCCATTCTTGCATTGCAGAATGATCTAGATTGATGCGGTATGGGCCCGCATAAAATGCAGGTGGATGAAAATCGTGCTATCAAATCACCTACCTCGGGTGACCACCAGAAACTGGATGGCATCCCCCGTGTATCAAACTGCAGCACCGATGATGAGTACAGCCTTTCACTTTGCCGAGTTTGCCATTGTGTCGAACCCGATTTGAGAGGCGAGTCCGCCCTTGGTTTCCTGGGCATTGTGCCACCTTCTCGAGAGCAGTGGACTGATGCCACCACTGGGTCAAAGGATGCCACAAGGTTTGTTGAGTTTATCAGCCCTGAGGGGGAGATCTTCACGTGTGCTACTGATATTGAATCAGGACCTCTGCACCAACAAGATCATCTTATGAATCTTGGGTGTTCTTGCAAGAACGAGCTTGCCCTTGCTCATTATGCCTGCGCACTCAAGTGGTTCATTAGCCATGGCTCCACTATCTGTGAGATATGTGGACATGTTGCTGCGAATGTAAGACCTACTGATTTTAATAAGGTTCTCGCGTCCTTGAAGGATTACGAAGCTCTTAGGGAAATGACATACACAGAGGAACTTCCACACTTACAGTATGGGGCTGATACAATTGTTGATCCAGATGCGGTTGCAGCAATAAGAAGGCAGCGGCTTAGTGAGATATCATCCTGGTTCAATCCGCATAACTCTAATGTGGGTGTTTCTCAAGGGGACCTTGAACAACCGGTACTAAGTCCAAGTAACAATTCTGTTGTCGAGCATAGTTTTGTGGCAGCAACAGCAGTCCGTTCAACTCGAAGTTTGGAGAGGAGTGGAATTTTTGTTGCTATGGGCCTAGCTGCTATTGTTCTTGCATGGTTCATCGCTCCACATTTTGGCAAGGTATGTATCTCTGAGAAACTCTCTTCTTATTCGTGAACCTACTATTGTGGCATTTGAAAATTAAATTCTTGAATTCTACTGCACACTCGTTCACAGAATAATTGATTTTTCTCCTATTTCCAAATTCGTTTTTATGTTAGATAATTACATGGGCTTTGATCCAATCACCCATTTACATAATTATTAGTGGGCACACCGTAGCAATGCATAAAGCACATGTTTCCTTCATCTGAAGGTTATTGATCGTGGGGCACCATTATGGCTGGAACATACTTGTACATGTGACAGTGTGCCCTACATTTTTTTTCTAATTGGAAACATGCAGCTTAGTATTCCTGTTGATCAAGCACTGATGATTGAAGTCTCCATGCAGAAAACTGCTATTATTGGTCTACATATGCTTCTCGGAGGATTATGCGTGTTGACTGTAATTATATCCCTGAGATTTGTAAGTAGACTATGTTGTCTTGATGTATGGCATTTCCTTGCTACAGTTTTAATAAACAGCAGCAAAGAGTCCAGAAAGTGGGTTCTTTTCCTGATAGTGACAATCTTTGTGCAGTGCACATAGTTTAACTTTCATCATCCATTATGCGTGCAGGTTTTCCCAAGAATCCAGTATGGCTCTATGCAATATTGGGCGATCGCATTCATATCCTGGTTCCTCGTCTTTGGGGTTTGGGCTTCACGAACTCGCAGCATACGCTCTTCATGAGCAGAGTCTATGTTCAGTTGTATCAAATTAGGGTTGATTCACCTCTGCAGTTTTATGTACTGCATCCTTGTGTATATTCAGTCATATTTGCTTTTTCTCTGATGTTTTTTATTCTTGACTCTAGAAAAGCTGGAAAATTATATTACTGGGTGCAGTGGTCAGTTTTACCCATTTGAAATAAAACTAGGTTAATAATCAACACCAAGACGAATAGAAAGTGGGAAAAGTAGTGCCTACTTACCAGTTGTCTATGATGGTATATTTGTGGATCTTCATGAAAGATCTAAAACTGGTCAGGCTTGAGTAATGATAATGTGCATATTCCTTCCAAACGTGTCCTGTTGTTTGGCCTTGTTCGCATGACCTTGAAGTATCTTCCTATGTCCTGATCACCTTGAAAATGTTCTTTAGACTCGATATGTCTTGAAATGCACCTGCGACGGATGCTATCGGCTGATAGGAAACGTCTATGTTGTTGTACCTTCATACATACAAACATCCATTGCGATAAATTGAAAAGGAAGTAGTCATGGAGGACCGAACCAGTTTTTGGACATTCCTTTACGTATATTCTCTCCGTCCTAAGTGTGAGCGTGGGAATTAAATAGGTTGAAAAAGGTGAGACAAGAAAGAGAAGAGATGAATGTTTTTTTTTAAAAAAAAATCAGAGATGTGAATGTATTGAAAATAAAAAAAAGTATTAGAAAGTGAAGTTGACAGTAAATGATGACAAGTAATTGGGACGGAGGAAGTATTACGCAACCACATATTTATGTTGAAGAACAAAGAGGCCATGGGATCTTGACTAGTGCAACCAGGCAGGTACAGATTCATATATGCCTTCCTGTGTAAAAGGAGGAACAGCATTGCTCCCATCCTGACAAGGTTTGCCACACAAAAAGTTGTCGGTGTAGCATTCTAAGTTTCATGTTGAAACTCAAATTGAACTGTTTGAGAAAGCATACACTACGCAATGTTACATATGAATGAATGGTTTCGGCAAGGATATCTTTTGTCAATGTGGTCTAACTTCCTAGCGGCCTGGAAAAACCTGTTGGGGACCGGTTGGATCCTTTCTTTTCGAAGGAATTGACATAATGGATTAAGCTATTTGACTTAAAATTTGATATTTTATAACTTTTCTAAATTCACAAAAAAAAGTTTATCTCAAATTTATAGTGTAAAAGATAAATAGATTCTATAGATTATTATGCTATAATTTTATTCTTTAACTTATAACACACTTTTCAACTCGCTTACCTCCCCTATACTAAGTATGTTTTTTATGCCTAATAATAAATATACAAATATATTCTATATACAATTATATTTGCTTAATTAATTTATACATAAATTATAATTATTAAAATGAATTTAATTTCAAGAATCCAAACGGGTCCTTAGTGTAAGTGTGATTTAGTCTTTTTTTTTATTCCTGTTGGCATAATTTTCAGTCCTGATAACAATTATTATGGACTGTGTCCTGGAAGAAGCCCAGGTCCATGGGCCGTTGGCTGCGCTAACATCATCCATAAATCTAGCAATAGATGCATGAATGGCTATGATAATTTTCCATATCATTCACCCTTTCAATTGTGGGTTAGGAGGATGGCGCATCGCATAACCATCATTTCAAATCATTCCATTGCTAAACAGTTGATTGGTTAACTAAACATACTAGCTACTACCTCAGATATACTTGCACATCTACGGTCTACCATTGCTAGGGCATATGCTGGCTGTGCATAACATCTTCAGTACAGTACCATTAATTAATCACACACACAGCATAGCCATGTGACTCGATGCCATCCTCTGATGGCATGCACTGATGCACGCGCGGGGCAGAACCGGCCAACGTTGATTTCATCACCTTTCACCAAGTACAGTTTCAAGAAGGGCCTCTTCCTCCTCCTGCAGGACACATGGGGCAGGGTAAAATTCAGACCAACCATCAAATCTTATCCATGATCTCTAGTATTAAACATTACTACAGTGGAGTATATGCTAACCACTAATGCTGTAAACTCTGTTTCTTCATCTATGGCGCTGACAATGGCAGGGTCATCCATCAGGTCCTGCTCACACATGCTGCACATAAGTATTTCCTTTGGTAGCAGTTCACATTCAGTACGACAAAGAAGATAAAAGGATATTGAAGACTGCATCATATAGCACTTGCTTACATCTTCTGCGATGCGTAGGACACCATCCTTGTCCTGCCAGAGAGAATTGTGTTCTCAGATATCATTGACATATTTTACAAAGTACTCTTGAACATGCTGAACAAAAGCCAACTAACCTTGACTGCAATGAATAAAAGAGGATCAACTGGTGTATAAATCATATAATGAGCACCATCCTGCAAAATATATCGCACACATGAATCATCAGCAATCACAGGCATGCCGATAAAGAGGAAACAAACATTTTAGCAATTGGTTATTTTGGTGACCAAAATCAACAATAGCAGCAGCATTGCAAATATAAAATATGTTCAACATTCTGGGAAAATACAAAATTATAGCAACTATAGTAGCTGACTTGAATAAACTCCCACATCACATCTAGACGAGGAAATCTGCTGGCTCACCAAATTGAAGCAGCAAATCTCTACACCTTCAAAAGGTACTCCATCACTGTCGTCACCAGAATCTGCCATTTTATTACAGCCAAATAAGACTTCACAAATATGGAGTACTTCATAAACAGATGAGCTAAGGTATACATGATATACTTGATATACTTGATATACTTGATATCACTTATGCTAGATGCTAACAATGAGGCCACACAATAGCTGATCTTACCGCATTGTAGGGAAAAAAATACATTTCTCTTAGCAGGAAACATTCAAAATTTCACTTTCACTAAAAAAGCCATTTGACTAAGTTTTCTTCGTGCTCAATAACCTATTTGACTAAGTTTTATCTATAAACGAATGCCAGTGATATTTTTGTTACCATGGAACTCTTGAATGGCTTCTTCAGGAAAGCAGAAGCCACCCCTGGCTGTATAACAGAATCTGAAAGGGGAGATAGAAGCTATAGATAATGTTACGAAGGCACTTGAAGACATTTGTAGCATATGGTGGTCATGTGATACTTTACCCGCTCTCAACAAAGTGCATATGTACTCTGGCAAGGGCATAGGCAACAGATGGAATGATTTGTTTAAGTTGGTCATCATCAACCTACAAAAACAATTGTGAATCATGCGTTAGGGAGGAGAAAAATCATGAAGACAGTTCAAATTCATCTTAGGAATTAATAAGTTGTGAGCAACAAGCACAAATGTTCAGGAAAGGGTAGCTGATACTAATTGCTTTGAAAAGAAGGTACTATGAGGCGAGATAGGTCGCTAGATGGAAACATACAGCAACCCAGCCACTGAAATTTGTGCTCTTGAGGACCTGCACAGGCCTGAAACAGGGAATTGACTGAATTTGGCTGGCATTGGCAGCATGGCACTCATAATAATAGACAAAGGAATAGAGGGAGGAAGGGTACATGTCGACGGGGCAGAGGAGCATGCACTCTTGATCCTGTGAGCTCCGGAACACTCTTCTGATGATGCATTCCAATGGGCGGTTGTTTGTGTCATCGATCTATACCAGTACAAAGAGTCTCCCTAAGAGAGAGTTGAATTCGCGAACAATAAGAGAGAAGGAGGGCGTACGATAGTGACGATGCGCTTGGAGGCTGCGGCTATGCATCTGCCCTGGTCGTCGAGGACGAAACCGGCTGGAGGCTTGGGCATGGCGGCAGCCCGGGTGCCCCCTGCGAACCTGCTCTCCTGCTCATTGACGTCGTCGTCGTAGTCGTCATCATGGTCCAGAGGGGCGCGCGGTCGAGGGCGAGTGCGTCCCCTTGGGGGCTGACGGCGAGAAGCAGGAGGAGGCGGGCGCTGGCGCTGGCTGCGCTGTTGCTGGCGAGGCGGCGCGGCGCGGACGGATACGGAGCGGCGCGCGAGTAGGAAGGGCAGGAGCAGAGGCAAGGGAGGCTTGCAAGCGGGCGGTACGGCGGTGGCTGCCGCCAACGGCATCTTTGCCCAATCGGCTAAATAGCTCGCTCGCTCGCTCGCTCGTCTCAGTGCTCAGTGGTCTCGTCCCGCTCACCTCTCCTCTCCTCGCCCCACGTAGGAGTAGAAGATGACACCACTGCCACGGGGAGAAGGAAAATCTTGGGGCGGATTTTGGTGGGATAGACAAGAAGAAGGAGACGACGAGTCTAAGATGGGCCGGGCCGTTATGGCCCAATATATGATAGGCAATATAGCAGTATTACCTCCGTTTCAAAATATAGTATATTCTTTTAACTTCTATTAATAATATTTAAAAAATAATATAATTTTTAATGTAAAAATATAATTTTTATAAAAATTATTTAATGATGAATTAAAAAATATAATTTTTATACGATAGAATATTATTAATTATATATTATTAATAGTCTTATATTTTGAAAAGGGAGAGTAGCTGAGTTTGGGATTCTTCAAACTCGAATATATTACTGTAGGTGAGATTGAGATTGAAAAATAAATAAAAGTGTTAGATTTTTTTTTTATTTTACTTCTCTATCCCATTCCCAACTATCGTATCCCATTGTTCAAACACCACCGATAGGGAACGGAGTGGTAAGAGCAACGGCTGCCACTTCTAACGATTTGGATCTTTCGTTAGTGCAGTAGTGTACCAAACCAGTTACTCCCTACATCCCATTCTCAGTATCCTTTTTTGATTTTTAAATACCACATTTAATTATTGTAGAAAATAAAATCATAGAAAATAAAAATAAATATGTTATATTTAAAATGTTTCTACTGGTAAAATAATTCACAACAGGATAAAACATTATTTTAATAAAATATTTGAATAAGATAAATGGTTAAATGTGGTTTGGAAAAGTAAAAAAAAAATGACACTTGTAATGGGATAGAGGGGGTGGTTGGCAATGCTAGCCAGTGATGGGATGCCTGTGAGAAAAAAATAACATCTTTTATATTTATGTGGTGCTAATTATATTTATGATAAATAAGTTTTCTAAAAAAGGCTAGATTTGATGGGAGTAGATCTAAACTGTTAATTTGTTATATCTGACTATTTTTAGATGTCATCTGACTACAGATGATGCTAAAAAATCCGCTTATAGACGCTTGCCCACATTTGAGTTTGGCTTGGCGCATGCTCACTGAGGGTGTTCTTCTCAACTGTGTGCTTAATATTTAATAATTTATAGTTTGTGCAAGAGATGTAAGTTCAGATGCTACATGTGTAAGATGTGCTGTACGTTCATATTCTACAAGTTGTAATAGAAAGGATTTGAGACAATAAAATTATATTTTGATAGCATGAAACTATATAATTTCGGTGGGTTTGTTTGAGATTTTTTTTGGTGGGTTAGTGCTGTGCATTTTCTGTAGCTAACTTTTGCTACAGTAAAAAAACTGTACGAAACAGGACTCCGTGCAGCGCAGCTACAAACAGCGCATCCGCACGCCCGTTATAAAAGCACTGACAGTTTACTTTTCTGATGAGATTTCTTTTTATAGACTTTTTTTATTTTTTAAAATTGATGTTTAATCATTCATTTTATTTAAAAAATTTACAAAAATAAAAAAATAAAAAAGTTTAAGTTTAAAATAATTCTAATAATAAATCAGTTCATAATAAAATAAATAGTTTTTTTAAAAAAAATTTGAATGAAATGAATGATCAAAAAGAGAAATTTAAAAATTTAAGATAATATTTATTTTTAAGATAGAGAGAGTAGTTATTAACCGAACGAGCCTATCATCTCTGTTAATGTAAATGAGAATTACTGCTAAGGGCTTCTTTGGTAGAGCTCTATTCTTTTGATTTTTTTATTCATTTTTTTATTTTTCTGTGAAGTGATTTCGTAACCAAAAGTGGTTCTTTTTTTATTATTTTAAATAAACTTATAATTAAAACAGAGAATCATTTTACATAATAAAAAATCTATTTTTTAACTCTCAGACTTTTAGTTTATTTAAAAAATCACTTCACCGAGATAAGAATTACTTCTTTTTGTAAAACAACGTTAAACATAACTTTTCTAATTCTCGCTGAGAATCAGAAACTGAAAACACTTGCCAAATTACCTTAAAGAAAGTAAGAAAGGAGGATCTGCTGACAAATATCCAATCCAAGATTCCGAGCACGCTCCCTTGCCGCAGCTGCCTTGCCTTCTCCCCCTCTCCCCATCCATCTCTGGAGTCGGGGGCGCTGGTCGGTGGACGATTACTATGTGGTAGGCGCAGGCCTTCTCTCACACAAGACGACCCAAGGACAGCCGAGACGACAAGGGATGGAGGACGGCGGCAAGCCCAGCGGCCTGGGCACCCAGCGAGCGGTGCTCGCCATCCTCCAGTGGTGGAGCTTCAACGTCACTGTCATCATCATGAACAAGTGGATCTTCCAGGTCCTTATCACTTCTTCACTCGTTCTCCCGTCCTTACTAACTCACTCAGTCCCTGCATCTGCATCCTGCTCTCATTTTTTGCCTTGGATCTGAGGGTTATTATGCCAAAAGGTGCCTCCTTGCCCAGCGAGAGCGAATGATTCGGTATTTGAGGTTGTGATTTGGTTCCGACGGAGAAATGAAGCCGGACTAAGGCGTTGTTGCCCATTGGGGGAAACTCAGCTTTAGATTCTGCTTTGTAATCTGTAGTATTATTCTCTATCTATGTTAGGTGGAAGAAAATAAGGAGACACTCTTCATTTTTCGTAACCAATGAACTATCTTAGATGCCTCAAAGTCCCCTGCTTGCTCCATTAATTGTACAAGTCTAGATTGAAAATCTCTGCGCGCCTACTTCAAATCATGGATCAGGAAATTAATTTCATAATTTCATGGTTTGGTGTTATCCATGTTACTGTCCTTGAAATCTAATGTTCAGAGAGTTGCCACATGTCGTAGATTCATAATTCTACTAGAAGCTCCTACTACATTACTTCCAGTTCATTTAATTGATGATGTTAGACTGTTAGAGTAATGTTTTTTACTCAAAAATGAATTTGATGTATTGTTTGAACATCCACCCAAAACAGTCGTACATAACTTAGGTCAGTGATTTGCTGCTGCTCCACAGCCACCAACCTTTGGTATGTATGGATGGCAGGGGGTTCTGGGGAGTGGGGATCACTAAAATGACTTCTTAATATTCAATAGTATTGATGGGAAATTCAAATTCTGGTGTCAACAAATAGCTTGTGGTTCTGTTGCTTTATACTCTCATACATAATGCAACTATCAAGAGGTTTTCATCACTTATCACTCGTGGTAAGAACTACTGTGTCTTTCACATAAACTGGAGTGGGTTAATTCAGAATTGGAAGCAATACGGTAAGTGAATATATTAAAGCTTCAGTCCTAGGAATAGCCTGCACATCGATCTTATTCATACCCTGAACAAGTATGTACTCCCTCTGTCCCATTTGAACTCTATTTCTAGAATTGGTTGACTGTGTTTCTTTCTTATCTTTGACCAATGATTTCTATAAATTCGATCAACTTTAATAATATATAAATTATATATTATAAAAATATTTTTTGATGAATCTTGAAATATAAATCTTATATTGTTCAAGTTAATTAAATTTATAGAAATCATTAGTCAAAGACAAGAAAGAAACAGTCAACTAATTCTAAAAATAAACTTCAAATGGGATGGAGGGAGTATCATTTTGTGTCAGGTGGTAATCTCCTTTATTAAATGACATGTATTTGACGATATAAGATTGTATTTTATGCAGAAACTGGATTTCAAGTTTCCTCTTACAGTGTCATGTGTCCACTTCATATGCTCTTCAATTGGAGCTTATATTGCAATACATGTGCTTAAGGCAAAACCACTGATTGAAGTTGAACCAGAGGACCGTTGGAAAAGGATATTTCCAATGTCTTTTGTCTTCTGCATAAATATTGTGCTGGGGAATGTGAGCTTGCGGTACATTCCAGTTTCCTTCATGCAGACAATCAAATCTTTCACTCCTGCAACCACAGGTTGATTATGTGCCTTTTCTATCTCTATCATTTCGTTGAGTTTTCCACTTGCCATTATGCTCTGGTGTCACTAATCACTACATCTGTATTATGATTGGCTGGTACATGTGATGCAGTTATTCTACAGTGGTTAGTTTGGAGTAAGCAATTTGAATGGCGCATTTGGGCTTCGCTGGTCCCCATAGTTGGGGGTATACTGCTAACTTCAATAACTGAGCTTAGCTTCAATGTTTTTGGTTTCTGTGCTGCCATGGTTGGCTGTCTGGCTACATCTACCAAAACCATCTTGGCAGAGTCCTTGCTCCATGGATACAAATTTGATAGGTAGGAAGAAGCCTATCCAGTGGCGTGATGACTGTTGCTTTAGTAGTTGGTGTGATAATGTTTTAAAACATAATTGCATCCTCTCTAATTTGAAATATTCTGAAGATCAACATTCATACTGAACAGAAGCTAGAACTGCTTTTCAGTTAGTATCACAGTGTTGTCCATTTAGTGAGACAGTTTATTTTATTTTCTGCAGCATTAATACAGTGTACTATATGGCACCTTTTGCCACCATAATACTGGCTCTACCAGCGATGCTGCTTGAAGGAGGCGGTGTAATCAACTGGTTCTACACACATGATTCAATCATTTCGGCGTTGACTATTATCCTTGGTTCAGGGGTGCTTGCATTCTGCCTTAACTTCTCCATTTTCTATGTCATCCATTCAACTACAGCAGTGACATTCAATGTTGCTGGCAACCTGAAAGTAAGAATACGTTTTGGCCTATGCTGTTCTCCCTGCTTCTTCTCCTCTGCATGCACCTCTGAATATTGATTTTGTAGGTTGCTGTCGCGGTGTTAGTCTCCTGGTTGATCTTCCGGAACCCAATCTCTGCCATGAATGCAATAGGATGTGGAATCACTCTGGTTGGCTGTACTTTCTATGGCTATGTGAGGCATCTTATCTCCCAACGGCAGGCTGTCACCCCAGTAACAGCCTGCGTAAGCTTGCCGGGAACTCAGACGGAGATGCTTCCCCTTGTGGACAACAAGCAAGAAAAGGTTTAGCATGTGAATGCACTCACATCCAATTGCTGCATCTTCACTGAAGGTAATAGCTGGTTTATAAATAGATCACAGATGCTATGTTGAGAAAAGACCATGGTGATATTTTACCGGGATTGTAGCTCCTTTCATTCTGAAATATTAGTCCTGCATCAAATTTGGTACTCGTACTAGGAGAGTTTTCTTTGGGTCTACTATTTAAATCTTGGACTGTTGCTGACTCAAACTTTGTCATCTGCCCCGCTCGAATGCTGCTCATCAACTTGATACTGATACCCTCTGGACTGCGCTAGAGCAGGGGTCCATTGATAAGAACGGATAGTCTTTCTAGGTTGGGATGGTTAGTGATAGAGGAATAGAAATGCTAAAGCAAAGTAAAAAAAAAATGTTGCTTTGAAGATCACAATTGGAAAATATGAAGAAAAAAAATCATTATGTAATTCCACTGCAATTATGAAATTACCACTGAACCAATTCTATTAGATCTTGTACATATATTGTGAACCTTGCTCCAACAATTTTGTCTGGAATCTGCAAATTTATAATGTACACTGTTTAAAAGGTATAAAAGACGTGGGTTAGCTTTTGACAAAAGTACTGGGAGGACATTTTAAGCGCATGCCCCGATTTGACAAAATACAGAAAAATAATGTTTGGAGCCATTTTTTTATTCTTCCTTGTATTGGACCACAACATACTAGTATGCTTTCCTGCTACAAGGTATATTCCCAAACACATCAGAAAGAAAAAGGAAAAAAAGAAAAAGCGGCTTTACACGTCACGAGCCATGCACACGAGATGCTTTTTAAAAATTACAGTTTTTTTTTTTGGGTTAAAATGTAAGATGAATGGATGAAATCTTTGCACGGACACTATTTACAAAACTAAATCTCTTATGCTAGGATCCACACACGGATCATTCAAAATACAACTAATCAAAACAAATAAATGAGATTTAAGAAAAGTTGTTAAAAAATAAAATAAATATATTTTAATATTAATTAAGTAAAGGACGTTCGTGCACAATTTTTTGCGTGTCAGGCTTCAACTAACAATCCCGTAATCACCGGCACCAGACTAAATCTCCGCCCAAGAAATCTCCAAATTTTAACTGCCTCTACGTAATCCCGGGGTTGAATGGCTTCTGCGGGGCGACGGGGACCTTTCACATCCTCTACGATGCCGCCGAGCTCCCGCCGGAGTCACTCCCTGCCACCGCGCGCGCCTACGCCTCCTCGACCCTCCCCACCCCGTTCCCCGACCGCTCCGCTCTCGTCGCCGCGCCCCATGCGGATCGATATTTCTTCACGCTCATATCCATCGGTGTTGTCGTTTCGCCCGTGGACCCGATGTCAAGCTGCGCAATTCAGACCCATAGTCGCATTCACGGCGCCCGAGGCGGCCGGCAAGCTGCTCTGACACCTCAGGTGTGTCGTCATCGGGGTCAGACGAGTAAAAGAGGCTTGCCTCCGACGGCCGCGCGCCGCCGCCTCCTTCCGTGGCTGTGAAGCAGTCGGATACGGCGGCCGTGCTGTACTCGTCCAGCACCGCGGGGCGGGTGAAGGCCATCGCGGTCACGCACGGCAACCTCATCCTCCTGATCTGCACGCAGAATGATACCTGAATTCGAGATTCTTGTATGAACTCGTGCAGGTTTCGTGTATGAATACGAGATTACTGTATCAACGCTATCTTCCCCAACGTGGAGCTCGTGCAGGTTTTGTGCGCTGTGCAGCATAACTGAATATGAGATTCTTGTAAGAACTCCAAATTCTTTCTTCAGTCCACTAAATTATGTTTTCTTTTCAAGGGTACGGTTTCACGGAATCGTCTGGTTCAGTGGCTGTGACGGTCGGGCCGGAGCCCGGAGGAGTCCAAGCGTGAAGCATCCAAGGCATGTGGTCCCAGTTGTGAAGCCGGCGCACATGGAAGCGAAGATCGTCGACCCGGCCACTAACGAGGTTCTTGGACCAGGGCAATGAGAACTCTGGATCCGAGGGCCAGTCAGTCATTATGCCTCCGTTTATTTATCCGTTTCACAAGTAAAGTACCTGCTGGACAAATTTTGAGGTACGTCAAATGCTCATGAGAAGGAGATGAAAATTTCTCATCACTAGGTTCTACCATTTGATTATCTATGTTGACCAATGTAACTTTTTTTTTTTTCATTTGTCAGGTGAGCTTCTTTGAAACAATTAGTCCTGAAGATGCGGCAACACCCTTGCAGATAAAAGCACGTAAATGTTGTTCTTTACCTATTGATGGAGAATCAGAATAGGAAGACCTTGATGTGGATAAAAAAGAGAGATAAAAAAAGCTAGAATTGAGTCAAAATGAACCATTATGCTTCTTATAATTAGAGCAATGAAAAAAATCCTATAGGGTTATATTTTTATTTTTATATTTTAAAATTCAATATTTTTTATGTGTAAACATGTTCAAATTTGATAATTTACAAATATTTTATCTTTTTTGACATTTTCATATACTGCTTCATATTTTAACAAACTGACACAACGCAGTCCAAATGTAGGGAATGCCATTTTCTTTATGCAATAGAGAATTCAAAAATTCATATTTTTGAAGTTTTTCAAATTTTAAAAATATCAAAATATATTCAGTGGGATATAAATTTTTCATATCTTATTCTTAACACAATCCAAACATTGAAAAAATGATGCTTTAATTCTAAGAAATTCAAACGGATCTAAAAATGCAGTTATGGTTTATGAGAAATCTATTTAAAATTTGAAATTCAAAATTGAAGCTGACGTGGTCCACGTGGAATACCACGTCCTAATGTGGCATGCACATGACAACCACATTGAATCAGAGATGAAACTGATTTTCTAACCATAGTTTAGAGATTAAATTGGACCTTGTAAAAATTTAAGGATGAAATTTAGCTTTTTGACGGTAGTTCAAGGATGAAATTTAGTACTATCACTAAAGAAAGTATGGGCCCAAAGGAAGTATGCCTCTCTGCTTATCCCTATTTCTCTTGTCCTCCTGTGTACAGATGCCATTAATATATGTTTACTTTGTACAGCCCAATTCTTGGTTTCTATTGAGGTGGATCCATTTTGGCATCCAGCCCCGATGTCAAGTCTATGTAGAGATGGGATCGGCACGGCATTGGCGAAGATTTCTGCGCTTAAAGCCGTCAAAAGTAAGCTAACAGGAGGAATTTTGCTAAATTGTAGTTATCAACTTTCTAAATACGATACAGTACATTACCGTGTTAGGCTTTTTACGCTTCAGTTACATGGGCATTAGAAATTTGGCTTGCATCGTATACTCTGGCGGTTGATGTTTCATAGAGGTCTCATTTGGTGTTTTCAAGCCTTCAATTGATTTGATAACTGTAGCTCATCAGAGTCGGTTTGGTAGGTTGTTATTTGGTATAAAAATTATTTTGCTTCAAGCTATGATACATTTTCAGTGAATTACATTATATTACTCTGTCCATAGTATAAGCACAGCACTCGAACTATAATATATTATTTTTTTAAGTTAATATTTTTTACTGTAGCGTTAGCTCCTCTTCAAGTTATGGTAACACTTTTATTTCTTCTATTATATTCTCTTTATTTGATTTGACAGAGAGAGAGAGAGAGAGAGAGAGAGAGAGAGTGTGGTTGAACAATTTTCACAGATCCATCAAGTTGAGGATCGGATCGGATCAGAGCAGCATGTCTGACTTCGCCGGCAGCCTCTTGTAGAAGTTGAACGGCACCGATGGCTTCTTGCTCCGGAAGCGCGGGTGACGCAGCAGGTACAGCCCAAGCACGGCAGCCACCACCTGGAACGGCGTCACGTACAGGACCACCGCCACCACCAGCGAAAGCATGGTGAAGATGGCCGTCGCCCTCGGGTCGCGCCAGCTCAGCAGCGCCTGCGCCCGCTCCCCCTGCGTCGCCAGGTCCCCGACCACCGTCTGCACGCGCCCGGCCACGCTGCGCAGCCGGTCATACCGCACCCGCACCACTTCTGACGACTTGCTCGTCGGGAAGGTGTCGAACTCCTCGTCAAGCTCGTCGGGGTGAGCCAGCTCCGCGTACGACAGCACCGTGTCCATGTGTGGCGGCTTCCTCGGGCGCCGACGGTAGTTCCAGAGCCCGATCAGGAAGAGGTACAGGAACACGGTGGGCAGGATCAGCTCCGGGTAGCACACCAGGATCAGGAACAGCACGTGCACCAGGATCGTCGTCAGCGGGTTCTTCCACTTGCAGATGCCGTCCATCCACTTGGCCACCGCAACCGCGCCGGAGAAGAGCGACGTGATCCGGTTGAAGTTGGCCTTGCTCCGCCGCAGGCTGAACATGTGTGAGTCCACGTCCAGCATGTACTCCACCACCTCGCGCCGGAGCGGCGGCTCGGCGCGCCCCAGCCGCGTCGCCAGCATCTGCGTCGCCTGGAAGCGGAGGTAGTCCAGCTGCAGCACCGAGATGGGGTTGCTGTAGTGCAGCTTAGGCAGCAGCGGTCGCCCGTACAAGCCCAGCATGTTGGCCCAGGCCGTGCAGGTGAAGCGCACAGCCAGGTGAAGCTCCCCTGTCTTCTTCAGCCCCGACGGGGTCAGCGTCATGAGAGGGTACAAGTGCGTGTACACTCGGTCGGTCTCCAGCGTCGAGAGCCGTACGCGCACCTTGCCGATGCGCTGGTCCTTGCCCTCCTTGTCGAAGACGTGGCCGTTGTTGAACACGGCGACGGTGAGAACGGTGCAGGGGTCGAACACCTCCCACATGTACTGCTCGTTCCACAGCGGCGCCTGCGTGTTGGGCAGCGTGCGAGTGCGCACCCACTTTGCGCCATACTTGACCACGCAGTAGGGGTTCTTAATCGATAGGTTCCTGGCGCTCAGGATGCCCAGCTCCAGGATGCCGATCGAGCCCTTGCGCCGCTTCTTCGCCGCCGGGTTCAGGTCGCTGCTGTAGTGCGTCGGCTCGTCCAGCACGTGGTACGCCGTCTCCAGGCTCAGCCGCAGGTGGATCTTGCTCGCGAACGTCCTGTCCTTGTTCGCCGGCGCACCCGCCGCCGCCTCGTCCACCGTCATGGCGCGCGATAGGTTGAACCACTTCGCCTCAACCGACTTGGCCAGGTCGTTGCGGTAAACGTACGGAGACACCACAGGGATGATCAAGCGGCCCACCGGCTCGTCGCGCCCCGCGGCAACCCGCTCCTCCACCGTCACCACCAACGGCTCCTCGAATGGCTCCGCGGCCACGAACATGAACTCCTCGTTCCACACCGGGTTCGCCGACCCCTGCGGCTTGGTGCGTCGCACCTGGCTTGCTAGCTGGATCTTAGCGATGGTCGGCGCCAGCGGCCGGCCCTTCTCCGCTGCCACAACGTCCTGTGCCGCGATGACCACCACCTTGAGGTAGATGAGCTTGGGCGAGTAGTACACCTTGGACCGTGTGTTGCTCAGGGCCTCCGGGGGCAGCGAGTGCACATCCGTGTGCCATGCCTCCGGGAACGTCTCGTCGGCCTGTGTCCCAAACCAGACGGCAAGCATGATCTCGCCGTGCCGGAGCTTCTCGCCGGAGCGGTCAGCAAGGCGGTACCACTGTGGAGCCAGCGGGCTATCGGGAGGCACGCGGCTAGGGATGTCGGTGACGTCAAAGGTGACACGGCCGACGAAGTCATCCTTGATCACGTCCTTATCCTTGACGACGACCTCCAGCTGATTGGACTGGAGGTGATCGCGGGAGAAGGCGAATGTCTGCCGCCACACCGGGTCGGGGTTCTTCTCTAGGTGCTTGGTCACGCCCTTCCAATTGCCCACTTTCACCTCCACGAACGGGTCCAGCGCGCCGGTCACGTCCATGTTCGGTAGGTCTCGCGCCTTGATCACGCTCACGAAGAGGTACGACATCGGCTCAACCATGTCGTATGCTGACGCGATCTTGGCCGCCGCAGCCGCCGCAGCGCGCGGGCCCATTTTGGCTGGCAGCGGTGGCTTTGTCTCCACCAGCCCGTATGCGGCGCCCGGAGGAGGGCCACCGGGGGCAGGGCCGGTGGGATGGGGCATGACGACTGTCTGGCCGGGAGGTGGAGGAGGCGCGGCCACAGCGTGAAGAGTTGGCCCCCTTGGTTGGTTTGCACCACCACCACCTCCTCCAGATGGCAAGGTGCGGAAGACGCGAGGAGACGGCTGCTGTTCCTGGTGGTCGTGGCTTCTGGTCTTCCCCTTGCTGGCTTCTGCTGCAATTTGTCGCTGCTGTAATTGCTCGCCGAAGGCCGCGACAGCAGCAGAGAAGTCGGTCATGACAACGCTCTTGGGGTCTTGCTGTTGGTGGTGGTTGTTGACGATGGCGGGAAAAAACGAAGAGGAAGGATCACAATCATCCTCCTGCTGGATGAGGTAGAGCCTAAGGGCGATGTCGCCAGAGACGCGAGAGAAGAGGCCGCGTTTCTCAAGCGGGTACCTCTGGAGGACGGCCTCGGCGAGAGATGGCGCGGTTGCGGCAGCGTTGATGTGAACGTGACCGAGGAAAGCGAGGGGGCGTACGGCATTCTGGTTCTGAAGGCGCTTGTCGTGGAGGACAGAGATGTCAATGGTGAGGGAGGGGAGGCGGGTCGGGTCGCGGACGTCGAAGATGAGTGTCTGGTTCCAGTAGGGGGAGCGGCCACCAGATTTGGTGGCGGTGCGTTGCCGCTGATCGTCGAATTCCACCTCCACGAATGGGTTGCAGGAGCCCGCACCGCCCTTAGGGGCAAGGTCAGACGCATCGGAGATCTCAACGGCCAGCTTCATCTTCTTGTTCTTCTTGGCTTGAGATGGGGTAGAAGAAGGAAAAGCCTACGACCTCTTGACGTAGATCAAGGACGATGATTCACTGACTGTTCAACTACGGCTGCATTTTATGGTTGGAGAGCTCTATTCAGTTCTCGAGTCCTCCCTTCCGCCCTTGTGGAATAGAGAGATATACTATAACAGAAAGGCTAGGGTCCCACCTAGAATCGTCGGTTGGGCCATTGTCTTGCTTTCATCAACCGTCATCGTCCTCCTTTTGATCCATCCGACCAGTGGAATGTGACAATGACATTCACCACCAAACCAAATTCCATCAACTTTGTTTCATCAAAAGCCACTTCAATGAATGAGAGAATGAAAAGGTGTAGTGGATTGGAATATTCGACGATCCAACTTTCTAATTATAGTTGAAGAGTGTGTGTGTCTATATATATATATATATATATATATATATGTATGTTCAACTTTCTAATCATGGTTGGTTTCATCCGGACTCCCCTTCGTCGCTCACTCACTACTCTCGCCGTTCCATTACATTAGCATTTGAGGGGTTCAAACTTTGTTTTAAATCTTTAAAGCAGTTCTCTCTCCATATAGTCTACCTTGCATCCAAGCTGAACTTCTTTAATTTTAACTGTTAACAGCAGAGGATTAATAATACTTTATTACAATGACAGAGCTGACGGGTGGGTTAAGTGGGCCTTGGCCCAGCCTGAAATTCAGTCCCACCCAGCTAGCTGCCCTCATCCCTATCGCTCGATTCTGGCAAGGAAGCAGACGAGAGAGAGAGCCGAGTGCGACTGGTCCCAGGATTGAGCAGTTGGCGCAGGTGGCGGCGGCCGGGGCGGCACTCAAGCTCGAGTAGGTGGCGGCGGCCGGCGACGTCCTACGCGGCAGGGCCCTGCGCTTCAACGGCCACCGGCGAGGCCCTGCGCGACGGCAGCCGGGCATCGGCGGCCCTGCGCGATGGCAGTCAGGGGTCAACGGCCAGCTTAGCGGCAACGGTGGCGGTGGACCTTCACCATGATAGCTGGACGGCAGCGGCCACGGCATCTGGACGACGGCCCGACGCTCGGCTCGACGGGCAACGTCACGGTTGGAGTACTGGGGCCTGGCTCTCCGCATGCAAAGCTCTCTCATTCTGCTCTCTATCCGACAAAATATGCAACTAGCAGCAAGGCTCAATCGTCGTCCTCCTCTTTCGATTTCCATTCTACGATTTGTGGCATAACAAACTCTAAGCATTTTATTTACACGCAAGTTATTTAATTCCCAATTAGTGAAATATGAAAAAGAGATAGAGATATTACATCAATTTTTTTAAAAATTATAGCAAAGGAAACTTCATCTTCACCTTAAGAGTGTTCAATTTTTTTTTTTGACTCACCTTGAATTTGAAACCTATCTCCGCCACTGCTTTATTATATATAAATATGTTACTAGATTCGTCATAAAATATATTTTTATAATATATAACTCTTTTATACAAGAAAGTGTTTAATTTTTTAGATATTATTAAGTCAAAGTTAAATTGATCAAATTTAAAAATATTTATATTTTAGAACGAAGAGAGTAGTATATTATTGAAATAATACTTTTAACGTCTCGACCTTTTCGTCTTTCCAACAATAGTTTTATTCTTTGACGAAAAAACTTTTCTGAAAAAAAGAGAGAATGCTTTTGGCTTTGCATACAGTTGGTGGTATGAACTAGTCTAGCTACTTTGTTATTGCCGTTGAATTTTAACATTTATATTGAGTATTCATCTTATTAAAAAAAATAAATACTATGTATTTTATAATAATTTACTTTATTATTAAAATGATGATCTATAATTTTACACATTTAAATTAATTGTTAAATAAGCTGAATGTTTAAAGATAAATTTAGAAATCAACGTACAGCAATTTAAAAACAGATGGAATACCGCACAGTAGTTGATTTACGTATACTAGTTGAAAATAAATAATTTCTTAAGAGAGGAGAGAAAAGGAAATGAAATAAAAAGGAATCCAAGGGAAGAAAACAATGGCGCAACCAAAGCTTGGACCATAGAATCGTATAATGTTGTGCGATATTATTCGTATTCCTCCTAGTCCCCAGCTCCAACCCCACACCCCCGGCCGGCTACCATCAATCCATATTTTTTTTCTCCGAAATGATAACTTTTTTTCTTTAAATTTTTTTTTTAGTGGGTGACAAGGAGCTTGATTTTTTGGATAGGTGGTAAGGAGAATTTACGCTTATAGGAGTATTATTTTTTACTTTAGATTAAAAATAAAAAATAGATACAAATAAATAAATACTACGTAAAATCTAAAACTCTCAAAAGAATAAAGAAAAATCTAAATGCTTTAACGGATTTTATATTGCTCAACAATTCTAGTAAAATCAAGGGACTAGCCCAGGCCCGGCTCAGCTGTGGCAAAAAATTCAAACTTCATGAGCGGTTGGGTTTGGGAGCCAAAAAGTTCAAACTTTCCGTTTTGAGGCACGAACTCCAATAAATTACTCCTCCAGATAAAGAGAGACTGACAGTGGGGGCATTTGCGTTCCATCTCGTCTTCCCTCCCGGAAACGACGGCGCAGACACAGAACGCGAGCGGCGGTGGCGCTGGTCGGCACGGCATCTGAGCACTGAGCTGGCTTCAGAGGTGAGAGGGAGCTTCTCCACTGCCACCCCACACCACGCCAGCTACCAGCCCCAACGCTCCATTTTCCTCCAACCCCTAGGGCAGGAGCACGGTCAGTAATAAGGTTCTGTCACAGCTCGGATCTCGTCGCTCCATTTTCCTCTGCCGATTTCAACAATTGGATCTGCTGCTGCTACCGCTTCTCTCTTGCTTACCGACTTCCCGCAATTGCGTTCCGCAGGCGGACCGACATGACAGGCGGAGGGAACGCCGACGAGTTGCTGTTGGGCTTCAAGGAGGACGACGCCATGAGGTGCATCTTCGGCGACGACGTCATGGCCATGGAGGATCACGCCGCCTTCGACAGATCCCTCATGGAGCTCCAGGTTTTCAAGGAGGTCTTCTGTGGGGATGACTCATCCAATGCCCGCTCCCAACTCAAAGTGCCAGAGTCGTCGTCACTCTTGTCTAGATTCGACAAACCAAACTCGCCTGCTGCTGCTGTTGCTTCTGCTATCACACCCGCCCCTCAAGCCGAAGCGCAACTCATCAACATAGATGAGCCTCGTCAGACGGGCGAGGACCATCCGCATTCTCACTTTCAGCAAAATGCCGAGCTGGATCCCGCGTTGCCGGGCTTCCTAGGTTACTTCCAGGCCGGAGCCAAGTGTGCGCCTCATATGGACGGCCAGCAACTGTTTTTTTGTGCAGGCTTTATTGACGCAGCTTTGGATGTGCACGCGCATCAAACGCCTCAAGCTGGGTTGGGCGGCAGCAGCAACACAAGTGTGGTTGATGATCCCATGCCTTCATTCGCAGAAGCACTAGCAGAGATTTCAGAATTTCAAAGCGCCAGCACTCTTCTTTCAGATCCCTTTTTGCATCCATGGTTCCATGATCAGACGCAGTTCCCTAGTGATACATGCTTAACTTTTGACCAAGGGCAGATGGTTGAAGCTATGCATCTCCTGTCTACAACAGGCATATCCAATAAAGGGGAAGAACAATGCCCATTGTATAACAAACCATCTGGTGACACGGCAGTGCAACCCCAGTTTTGGTTTAGCCCTGGTCAGTTTGATGAACTCGGCGCCTTTTGCCAGAACAGTACGCCCGATGCAAATATGAGTTCGCTCGATGATGCTGATCTTCATGGATGTAGCAGCCTGCACTCTGGCTTGGCCGTTGTCTCCACCAAGAAGACATTAGGCAGGGATCTTCCTGACCAGCTGGAAGCCCATGCACATCGCCTTTTCAGGGATGCTGGATGGACTATTAAACCACGGAAGAGGAATGATAGGGCTAAGATGGCATCCTATTTCACAGCACCAAACAGGGAAGCGGTTCATACCTCCCTGACTCAGGCCTGGAAATTTTGTGGCAAGAAATTATATGAAGCCTCTGCAGATTCAAAAAGGGGAGGGTATCCTAAGGAGTGGTCGGATGTTGATTCGTTTTGGAAGGACCTCACAGATACAATGACAATAGTTGATAAGATGCTTGTGAACCAGCAGAATGCACTCACGCTTCTCCAGCGCTGGCAGATTTTGGACCCTTTCATAGCTGTTGTGTTCATCAGCAGGAAAGTCACTGCGCTGCAGCAACGTAAAACTCTTAGAGCTGTTGACAGTTCAACTGTTGTTCTTGAGAACAACGTAGTTATGCCATCAGAAAGCATGATGATGCACAGAGCCACTGATTTATTGGCCAACCAGATGATCCATTCCACTCCTGTCATCACGGACTCTGATTGCAGCACACTAGCAACTGAGAGCTACAATGGTCAACAGGCTTTACAAAGCTCTCATGATATTGAGGACAGCAACAATAGGGGTGTAAATCCAGAGTTTTGTGGCGTAGATACAAGTGATAAAACAGAAAGTCATATTTGTGAAGGTGATAATGCAAGACAAATTTATGCTCAAGTAAAGGTTGCTAATAATTCTGTGAAAAGTAAAAAGCCCAGAAGGATATCTGATACTGATGCGAGTGGACTAGATGGGCTATATTGTCAAATCTTTGAGCCTACTATGGAAAATTTGTTTGCCTGTGATGATGTTGGTTTTACAATCTTGGACATGCCTGCCTCAGGAAACATTAATGCCTCTGCAGAGCACGTTATACGTTCAAGTGCTGGGACACACAAAAACTATTTGAAAGCTGAATCTAAATCAGAAAAGCTAGATGGAAATGACCAAATCAACATGTGTGAGAACAAGAGACTTAGGGAATACAGTATATTCTCAGAAACCTACAGTATTTCAGCTGTGTCTGATGCCACAGCAACTCCTGATGACAAGTTCCAGAAAAAGTTGTCCCCATACCATGGACAATCTTCATCAGATTCACGAAATGTTCCATTAAATGCTATTCCTATTAAATTATCCCATGAGTGTAATGCTGCTGTTCTAAATCACGAGTCACAAACCTGCAAGGCAGTTACTGGTAAACGGATGCCTAAAGGTTGGGAGAAGTATGTGAAGAAAAGACCTCGTGAGTTGCGTATTAATGATGATGACCTTTTGATCACAGCCATAGTAAAAAACAAGGATCTTGTCTCCTGCCATAAATTTGCTGTGGGCTTTTCATGTGCAAACAAGTTAAAAAAGCATAAGAAACAAAAGAGAGTTAACAATATACTTTTTAAAACAACTGGAAAAACAGGCACAAACCTATTGGGTGGGAAGAGGATAAGCTTGGCTCGGAAAACTGTCATCTGCTGGTTGATTGCCACTGGCTTTCTGAGTGTAAAAGATGTTATACAGTACTGTGATTCAAGGAGCAATGAGGTTGTAAAGGATGGGAGGGTTACCTGGGAAGGCATTGTTTGCAATTGTTGTACCAAAACACTATCTGTATCTGACTTCAAGGCTCATGCTGGTTGCAGGCAGCCAAATTCAACATCGGGCCTCTTTCTACAGTCTGGAAAGTCATATATTTTATGCCAGGTTGAGGCTTGGTCTGCTGAATTTATGAGCAGGAGAAACAATGCATATGGTAGAAAAGTAGAGTCAGCAGATGAAAATGACGACACATGTGGTTTCTGTGGAGATGGCGGTGAATTACTTTGCTGTGACAATTGCCCATCAACATATCATCAAGCTTGTTTGTCTACCAAGGTATCTAGCTTCCTATTGGTGCCATTATGTATACATTGGTTTGAGATTTATTTCCATTCACAGATGTGTGAAGCTGTCTCCTAATTTATTACTTGTTTTTCTTTCCAAATGCAGGAGCTTCCAGAAGGTAGTTGGTATTGCCACAACTGCACTTGTCAGATTTGTGGCAGATCAGTTAGTGAAAAGGAGGTTTCAACATTCTCAGTCTCAGCTATCTTCAAATGTTTACAGTGTGGAGATGCATGTAAAATTTTATCACCACTTCCCTTTTACAGTATCATTTGCATAATCCCATCTATAGCGCTATCTATCCTTATTATGCTTGCTGTGCAGCTGAATTGGACGGGTAGTTTGCAGTTTTATGTATGCTTTGCTTCCCAACTTCATTATCGATTTGGTGGAAATGGAATTCCTTTGAGCTGTTAGCTCTGACACTAGCTTTTTAAAGGGGGCTTCAATTGCTTTGACTAAAAGGGTCTTTCGCTTCCAATAGTAGCTCCTCTAGCTGCACTTTGTTGGATAGTGATTAAGCTTCAAACAGCTTTAGCCTTCACAAGGCCTAAGAAGAAGAGGCACATGATGGTTCCAGATATTGTTTAACTTTTAACTTAGTGAACATTGAATTCTTCGTTGTGCGTTGCATATGAAACCTTTCTTTGCTTATCCTTGACTTCAGTTTTATTTATACTCTTATTTTTTCACTGGCAGACCATGACACTTGCCTTGAGAAGGGAAATCAATCTTTTGAGAGTAAAAGATCAGACCCATGGTTTTGTGGTAGACATTGCAAAGAGGTAATCCTTATTTATTTTTATGTATTGTAAACAGGTACCCTTATTTGTTTTTCTTTGTCATGAAGATGTTGAATTGTACAATCAATCCTTCAGTATAGTGTACCACTAAAAATTGTAGTTTCTTTGTTTTTTTTTTGGACCAGTCTTTGGTTTCTTTGTGGTTCTCATTCTTTGTTGTAGACAAAAGGATTAATATCTTGGAATGCTTAGGTTGGTTATTTGTGTCTAGATGGTGGGAACTGACCAACACCAGCACATCTTTATTTTTGCTTCATAAGAATCAAAACATTGGAATTTAATTAATCATTTTGTGGTACTCCCAATCTTCCTAGATCACATGTCAATTTTTTATAGCCGTCTAGAGTAAAACCAATCAGCACCTCAGGGAACACTAGAAATACCCATTTTATTTATGACCTCTCTTGCACTCCTAAATACAGTAGGCCAATTATTTCAATTCGTTTTTCCTACTCTTCATTTTCTTTATTTATTTGTTTTTTCTGTGCTTGTTACTAACAGATATTCATTGGAGTAAATAGCCATGTTGGAATAAATATTATTCTCAACAATGAGCTTTCATGGTCCATATTGAGGTGCAACAATGATGGGCAAAAACTGCATTCTTTTCGGAGAATTGCCCGCTTAATAGAGTGTAATACGAAACTAGCAGTGGCTCTTACTCTATTGGAGGAATGCTTCATTCGTATGGTGGATCCTCGAACTGGTGTGGACATGATACCACATGTTTTGTACAGCAAGGGGTATGAGCCCTTATTCTTTCCTTGTACTCCCTCCGTCCCAAAATAACTTTTAAGTTTGGGTTCCGTGACATCTAGCTTTGTCCAATAATTTTTGTAGATTCGATTCACTTTTAAAAACACAAGACTTGTATTTTTATTTTGTCATTAAAGTTAATTAAATCTATAAAAAAAATATTAGTCAAAGATAAGTTTGGCTAAAGCTAGATGTAAACTTATTCTGGGATAGAGGTAGTAGTTCTTTTCTTTTTCAATTACTTTATTATTTTTTTCAGTTTATATATTTTTTCTTCTTGTGCAATATGGGGAAATAGGAGGCTAAATAGTCACATGGTCATGATGTGCTTATATATGTTATCAAAGGTATTTAAACTACCAGGACTAACTTATTCATGCTATACTTTAAAATTGAACTACGAATTTGCTGGTATACTAAAGTACAATGCTATAGTCAGTTATAGTCAATTTTATAATATTTTTTCATGTCAAATATACTTCAATTTTTATAGGGCCGATTTACATATTACTGAGGAAATTTTTTATCAGTATTATTTTTTGGAACAGTGAAGTATACTAACATGGAGCACTTCTCAACAGATCAAAATTTGCTCGCTTAAATTATCAGGGTTTCTATACCATAATCCTGGAGAAAGGTGATGAGATTTTATGTGTAGCTTCTATCAGGTATCCTCCGTTTGTTGATCAAGTCTTTCATAGATTGCACCATTGTCTGAAGTATTCTTTAACTGAAGGATGCGTATTATCGCAACCTACCTGCTTGTCATTGGTGGCTTTAATGGATTTTGTTTGTTTGTGCCTATTTTCTACAACTAGCAATTTGCAAATTTTCATCCTGTAAACCATATTGCAAGGTAGAAAAAGAGAAAATTCCTTATTTACCATTGAGATAGCACAATGCCTTATGAGCCATTGAAAAAACTAAAGTTCCTTATCTGCCATTGGCTTTGAATTTCATTCCTCTTATACCATTATTCATTTTATGTAGGAGTAGTTTTCTATTATGTCTTAAATGTGATTTTTTGACATTATCTATTGTTTATAAATATTTATTTCATATAATTAATATTCCCTCCGTCTCCAATTACTTGTCATTCTAGACTTCACAAGTTTTCTCCTTTTACTTGTCATTCTCGCTTTCCAATACACCTTTCTCTATTCCCAATACATCTCTATCTCTATCTCTCTCCTCGTTTTCAACGCATCTCACCTTTTCCACCATCCTTAATTCCTGTGCCCACACCTAAAACGACAACTAAATGGGGATAGGGGGAGTATATTTCTTAGTTATACATATTCATAAATTTTTTATTACATCATACTTGTGTATTAACATTGTATTATATTCATGATTATAATGGTATGAATCAAACATAGTCACTTGAATATCTAAGTATAAAAGAAAATCTAGGCAAAAAATATTAAATTTTTCTTTTTTCAACTCAGTTTAATAGTAGCTGATTCACAATAGTGGCATGTAAGGAATCAAATTCAAATCTAAAGGCAGATAAGGAACTTTGAAATATTCAATGGCTTAGAAGGCATAAGTCATTTTTTCAATGGTAAATAAGGAATTTACTCTTAGAAAAATGTTGTGTATCATCACTAAATAATAAAGCATTCCTTCCATTCATTGAGTATAAATCAAAGTGACTATTTATTTCTCATGCAGAATCCATGGAACTAAAGCAGCCGAACTGCCTTTCATTGCTACTTCCATTGACTATCGACATCAAGGGATGTGCCGAAGACTAATGGACATCATTGAAAAGGTACACTTGGAACAAGAAAACGATTATTTTACAACTGTCAGGTTATGGAGTTCTCATGATCACCAGATCGTGTACCTTGGTAACTTCCACATGAGTTGATGCATATAGATGCTACGATATTATTTTCCTCCATCTAAATTTCATTCTTCACTTCTTTTAAAAACTAATTCATGATATATTAGTGATCATTTTAATATTGGTAATGTAGTATATCTAGATCTGACTATGTGATTTTTTCCTTTTTCTCTTTACAGATGCTGCGATCATTTCATGTTAAGATGTTGGTCCTTTCTGCCATCCCAGAGCTGGTTAGTACATGGATGTCAGGATTTGGCTTTAAGCCTATTGAGTATAATGAGAGGAAACTGCTCCATAATGTTAACTTGATGTTGTTTCCTGGAACATCCTTACTAACAAAGAGATTGGATGGGATTATGACCATAAAACCAGGTTGATTATCTGCCTGCTTATCAATGTCTACATCTACACCTTCCGATTTACTTTATATGGATAGGGGTGTTAATAGGTGCACCTAAGGTTAACCTGTGAACCTCTTTAGTTCAAAAAAAAAATGAACTAGTTTCTCAAAAGTGGATGAGATTTTGAAAAGCTAGTTCATTTTGTTGAACTAAAAAGGTTTGGAGGGTAACCTAATTGGTTTTAGTTTCACCCCTGTATATGGACATCAATCATGCATTCCTTCTAACACTCGAATGTTTGAAACTATCCAGGTGAGGAAAAGGATGCCAATGATTTTTCTGGATTACCAAATGGGAAAAGAAGCGAGCATCTTGAACTTCATGACCTTGATTTATCTGGGACAGAATTTAAAGCTGATATTTCAGTGAGTGATACGTTCAGAACACTGACACGTGAATGTGGTCCAGCATCATGGTTTCAGTCTACTAAGGTCTGATCCATCATCACTTGGATTAATGTTTTCATACCAAACGTAGTGGTCAGAATTCAGATGTTTACAAATGTATATCCATTTGTACTGATTTGCTTGTATACCTGTGTGATCTCTACACGTTTGTAGTCCATTTATTCTGATTTAGAGGTAATTACATGAGCATGAAGTCCATTTCCAACCATAATGATTTGTCATCTGGTGTTTATGTTTCTGTAGAAGCCAGCATATCATTTGTTTATTTTTTCCATAATTTTTTCTAAATATGTAGGTAATACCAATGACGTGTTCCTGTTATATTTTTCTGCAGCTAGCTGTTGGGGAAGTGTGAGATTCGTGCATATTAAATTTCTGGTCCCTTGCTCTCCATCGTTACGGATTCCTATGTGTTGGTTTCCAAATTATGCCTCAGTTCGATTTGCAAAAGTGCACAGAAGCAAGCTGATGTGTGCGGGCAACTCTTCCAGGTATCTGCATATTTTTGGAAAATTTGAAGGCCATGGCATTGATTTTGATATTGGGTCTTCCCGTCTGTTTTTTAGGACTCACGGTCCACAATAGCGCCAGTGTTAGTTCGTTAGAATAATTTCGTAATTGACTCGTTAATTCATGTAATTACTACACGTTAGCTTTTCAAAGTCAACTGCAGTCGCCATGCCGTCACCTTGCAGCCCCGCACCGAGAATGTCAGATCGGTGTCATAAAGTCACACCGCCAATCATTCAGCCATTGGTTCGTATTGTATCGCCGGATCGTCTCGTGACTCAGAACCACAATGATACTATTTTTTTTTTCCCAATGGTACCCGAGTATGAATTTGTACTACTGCCTAACAATACTGATGGTATTCGAGATGGGAGGTCAACGTATCTAGAGCGTTAAACGAGTACCAGCAAACTAGAAGTATTATATGGACCGTAAATATCGTCTATTTTTTTTTCCCCATAGAACTTTTGGCAGCGCTTCTTAGGGGCGAAAAATAGAGATCAGTAGGTTACTCTTCAAACCTACTTAGTTCAAAAAAATGAAGTAAATTTTGAAAATCTCCCCCACTTTTAGAAAACTAGTTCATTTTTTTAAAATAAAAAGGTTTATATGTTAACCTTTGGTGCTTCTGGATTGCAATATTACCGGTTCTCTATTTCCTTGTTGAACTTTATTAGTTAGTACTCCGTATATCACAAGGACCGCCTGCCCCTTGTCGTTAATATAATTTGATGCCAAACGTTAAAACTATCAGGAGTGACGTGACAAAAGCTTGAGTAATTTATTGAAATTGAAATAAAAAAAATAGTACTTTCCTGATAAAAATAACACGCATAGTTGTAGTTCACAAATTTCACTCTTATAAGTTTGATATTCAGTGTCTTTAATTTTATGATGTGTACATGTTCATTATGGTTTGACAAAATTCTTTGTGTCGAAACCAATTGAGATTCCTTTTGTTGTATAACAAAATTCTTTGTGTCGAAACCAATTGAGATTCCGTTGTAGCCTTGGGCTCTACAGTAAACCTCAGCAACTTCTCCCGTTTTATTTATGGAATGGCATCATGTGAGACAACAAACTAATTGTGCCTCCTTTCTCATGAAGTTCTCGTCACTGTTGGAAATGGATCAAAATGGAGCCACGCATCGAAAGTATTTGGTTGAACTGGTGAAAAGGCAGCAAAACCGAAAGCGTTATCTCTGAAAATAGCAGATGGCATGTGAAGCTGTATTTGTCTAAGCGCTCACCTGAGATAGGGTGATTATGTGCAATCAGTCCGCTTCTGAGACATGCTATATCTATGAAACGAAGGAAATGTTTGTACAGCAAAAATTCTTGATGATAGGAGGTTGGAATTCTGTATTTTGACTTTGGCAGTAGAATAAACAAACAAACAAACAAACGACATTGAAGAGCATATTATATCAGGGTAAAATTCCAAGTACTCCTACTAAGCTGGGAAAGGAAGGAAGAAAGCAAACAGTTTTAAGAGATGAAGATAAACGAAATGACAAGTGCGCTAAGAAGCAAGGCAGGTGCAGCCTGCAAGGTAAGGTCACTGGTCGGTGGGCTGGTCGCCGGCGTCGTCCTCGGCATCTGCCTGGGACTGGAGCGGCGGGAGGAGCTGGGCCTTGCGTCGTGTGTCGCGGGGCGGCAGCGGAACGGCGAGGAAGTGCTTGGTCTTGGAGATGGGGCGGGAGCGGCGGAGCTCAACGACGTCGCCGACCTTGAACTGGTTGTAGGGGTCGTGGGCCTGGTACTTCTTCTTGACGCGCTCGCGGCGCTTGTATTTGGGGTGCGGCGCCAGGCGCACCACCTCCACCCCCACCGTCTTGTCCGCCTTGGTCGTCACCACCCGCCCCGTCAGCTGCTTCGCCGCCTCGATGCGAAGCTTCCCTCCTCCATTGCCGCCGGCGATGATGGGCTGCTGGATCTGAACCCGCAACGGGGAGGAGACGAAGGGGGAGCGGAGCAGCATAATGGCCTCTTCTTTCTCGTGCGCAATCCTATCCTTGCTCTCTCCTTGCTTTGCTTTAGGAAGGGATAGGATAAGGTCTCCACGGAAAGAAATACCGCCGCCGCTAACTGATACGGAGTACTATACAGTAGGGGCAGGAACTAGTTTTCTCTATTTTTATCATCATCTTTAATTATTTATTTTATTTTTTAAAAAGTATATCATTAAAGTTTGTTGAGATATAACTTATAATTTACGCATTTAAATTATTTTAAAAACAAAATGAATGATCAAATATATATTTAATAGTCAACAATAATAACAATTTAAAAATATGGTGAGTAAATTTCAACAATGGTAGATCGAGAATTGATTGTTCTAGAAAGAAAAAGAAAACCTTTATTATAAGGAATGAATTGGTTTGCTGTCAGGAAAATAGTAGAGATGAGAGAGAACCAGCAGACCTTCCTTCACTGCCTACTAGACCTAACCAAAAAATTACACGCTACGAAACCTTTTCTCAATGTTGCCTGTCGGTGGAATGGCAAACAAAACCACGCCCCACGCCCCCACCGACAACCAAGAATTACATACAACTCTCGTGGTAACTAAATTCGTACCACTCGCGTCACGAGTGCTTTCTTCTGTGCTGTGCACCAAGTACTGTATACAAACACTCAAAAAATAGTACTGTGTACAAATACCAACCGGGCTGAATATTTCCTTGTAAAAATCACACACTCTCGGCACTTCGGCTTTTTTCCTTTGAGCTGATCTTCTCTGCCTCCGCCGGCTGAAACTGTGAGCGAGTGATAGAATCTCACAAAGCTTCTTCGCATCCCTATAGACCGTATCTAGCTAATCTCTGCACAACTGCTGGCTCCAGGGCCGACATGCACTGCTCCCAGCCACCACTTCCAAGCATCTAGTACAAGGAAAAAACACCATCACTTGTTATTCTCGCGTCCCATGTCAAACGCAGAGGTTTTCTCAATATATATATACCGCTCTGCGAAGAAACCAAACCAACTTCACCTGCTTATAGCCGTTCAGAATCTGGCACACTTCATTGTGAAGACCTTCACTTTTTATCTCCTGGATACGAACAAAAAAGAGCTCATATGTATGCAATTGGTTACTGGAGAAGCCAGAAACCGATTGATTTGAATGAAAACTGCATCTAACTCACATTCCAACTTGCACAGGCCTGGCATATGTAAGCTAGGGAACCCACTGCTCCCGTAGGGTTAGCTGCAACCTGAAATACCCCCAAGAATATTTCAAAGATAAATCCATGGATATGAATAGTGCACTCAATCTTAAATATGCCTTTTCAGGGGGGTTACCATTGCACACAGGCCATGGAATGCATCCTCCTTCTCAAAATCATCTCTTATCCTGCATAAACCAAACGAAATGAGTTCCAGTACATCACGTGTTGAAGGAGCCATGAATTTATGGATCAAGTGTTCATGACAGCTTGAAGACTATTATCAACCGCTCTAAACTGCTTTGGATGTACAACCATATACAATCCAGAAAGGAATGCTTGTTTCATAAAGGAAAAAAAAGGTATAACTTACATGCACAAGGCATTGCACCATGCTTGCATGAAATGGTCCATATGAGGGGCCACGATGTCTGGACAGACCCAGCTCAGCCTCCCAAGAGTGATTGCACTGTTTTCAAGAAGTGATTTGTTTAAACCCTGCTAGCATGAAAAAAACAGGCATTTAGCTATAACATAACTTAAAACATGGTATAAGCTTCAGAAACCATTTACCTCTGGGGATTTTAGAATGGGAACCAAGCATGAGACAACGGTGATCACCACAGGTGAAATTTCTTTGCCAATCTGGAGAGGGAAAAATTAGTGACAACACTGGAACATATGCAGGAAACATCACAAATACCCAAAGCCAAGAACAAAAACTATGAGATAAGAAAGCTCTACGGCTGGCAGAGTGGCAGTGCACAGCTAGATAAACAGTTGGCACATTAGCAGAGATAAACCAGAAGTTAATTCTTGGCAATATGGTGCATGGGTTCCCAGTAGCAGCACCAAACAAAAAGGAATAAAACCAGGCACCAACCTTGATTGCTAATTCTCCGATAGCCCAACAAGCATTGTTGGCCACTGACACAGCATCCTTTACAGCTTGAGGGCTCTGCAGCATTAAAATTTGTTAGGGCAATATCAAGTTAATAATAGCAAGATACCCTCAAAAAAATAATAAACCATCATGATGTTATATACCAATTGCTTTGCAGCAACCGTAAGGAATTCTTGAAGCCGTGGATGCAAATGTATTGGGCAAACCTAATATATCAAGAGTATTAATCTTTCATAGGATGATAAGAGCATATTATAAATTTTAGTAGTTAGCAGCCAACCCTAGAAAGGTCTCCAAGAAGGGCAAGTGCACTTTGACGAACATCAGCTGCTTCATCCATGCAGCATTGCAAAATTAGGTCTCTCAAATTGCTCTGTGCAACCTACACCACAACGAAGATGACAAATATACTGAAGTGCAGATGATACAGTACTAATTTAAAATATTCAGAATAATAATCTTACAAAATCCCTAAAAATCATCTCCTAAAAACTTCTCAAAAAACATCTCTTAAAAACTCAATTAGCCAGTCAATGCATACTTAATGATGAAATAAAAATTCTTTACTCCATAGTCTAGCAAATAATCGGTGAATATTCAATGATGAAAATAAAATTCCCAGTTGTGCACTGGTTTTAATAAAAACTCCGTATTATTTACCTATTTGTATGAAGGATAAAGCCAAGCATCAATGCGAACAATTTTGCTCGATGCCACTAATCGATAGTAACAACACAACAAGTGGAATGCTATTTCCATAAAGGTGACTTGTTTACATTTTACAAATTCCTAAGTCAGCTACCCTACTATGATAACTGGCTCTTCTACAGCAAATGGTACAACCCCATAGAAAAAATGATAATTTACAGGCATCATAATAGATTTTTTTAAAATCAATATGCAGAACAAATAGAATTAAACACATCTAACAATGCTGCAGATCATGACAGAAGAGAAGAAATTACCAGGCTTTCGATACCGGCACCAAGACCCTCTGCAAGTCCGGACAGTAGGTCCAATGAACAGACAACAAATTCCCTATCATACAACGCACCAGCTGCAGTAGGATCAACCTACATGTTGAAACGAGAATCAGCAAAAAAAAAAAAGGGGGGGGGGGGCATGTCTTACATCGTCAGATCTTGTAGAACATTGTAAATTTTTCTTTCAGATAACCTAGGCCCAGAAAACTCATAAAATGCTAAAATGGGGGAGAACAAACATCTCTGTGCTTATGGGACCAAATCTAAATTGTTCATAGGGCACGGAACTAATAACCTGAAACATTAATTTCTTCAATAAACCGTAAAAAAGACAAAGACGACAAATTATATATATATATATATATCTGATTGTCATCAATTTATGGAACAGCAAAAAAATGGGTCTTCCATTATTGGAAAGCTTTAATATGCTTGAGCAGTTGATGTTAACTAATTTCCTAGAGAGCAACTACGTGGTCTCGTTAGTTGAAATAGGAACTTGTAGGCTCTAGCATGTAGAAAATTGGGCTTGTGTATGGTAAAGTTGCAGCTATATTTTCCATCTGAGAAAATTAAACACTATGACACTTTATGATGAGTGAGATTAACAGCTCAAATGATACTTTAAAATGGAATATCAGAGGAATAGATAAACTGGCAATAGCTATGCCTTACAGAAGGAAATGATTGCAAATACCTTTGCCAACTGCTGGGATTGAATAAGATTAATGCACCTCTGAAACACTGGCTCAGCGAACTGAGCGAATCCTGGTCCCAGTGCCTGAAAAGATTGGATATAAGGCACTTGAGTCTAGAGAAGGATCTTCAGGAACAGCTCAGATAAGGGTAATAAAAAACATAATAGTGTCCTAAACCATTTGCACAATCACACGGTTCTAATTCATTATCCAAAAAGGCAGCTCCAAGCACCAAAATCATGAAAAAAGGATAATAAGACATGGATTGCTATGCACTCAAAGACAAAGCATGTTTAGAATTATATACATGGTTTGGAACAGATCAAAATATCAATACCTGTGCGATGGATGTAAAACATTCAAGAAGTGGGAATAGATCTTTATCAGAGTTGGAAAGCTGCTGCCATTTTGTGATCAAAGGAGGCATAAATATATCCAGATATTTTGCCTGTGTAGCATTTTAAATGAGTTACTAACAAGAAAAAAACTTGAACATATTTGAACATGTAGACAAAAAAATTGAAAAATCCAAATTGCTTGTTTGATGACATAAGAAAATAGGACAAAGAAGAGTTCATGATGATGTTGACACCTGATTTAGTTCTGCTCCAACAGCATCAGCAAGAGTACCAAGAGCATCATACAGTATCCGCAGATTTCGTCTCTGCTCACAAAGAAGCATGAAGCTAGAGTCACAACATTGAAACAAGAAGTAGAAGTAATGGGATCGTATCATCGTAAAGACCAGCGTGTTTCCAAAATTGAAAAAATCAAATTCTGAATACCTGATATTTTCCATAGGCACACATGAGATGCTGCAAAATTATTTCCAAGCACGGAACTAACTCTTCTGCAGCCTCCTGAAAATAGAAAACCAATGTGTATTATTGGACAAAAAATTTATAAAAGCATCCTAATCTCTCTAATACAAATATATGCAGCTCTCCTGCATGTTCAAGAAAAAGAAAAGTACTCTAATGCATGTGAATAACCTCTTCAAGAGTTGCAAATGCCGAGCAAGCAGCCTCCTGCACTCTTTTGTTAGTATCCAAGATCCTTCTGAGCAATCCCATCAGGATCTTATCAAACTGCTCACGGCCATTTGGATGACCAAGGCTCTGCACGTATAGGAAGAATATCTCAATAAGAATCATAAATGTAGGAGCTGACGATGCATAAACCAACACCCTCATATCCCTAAAACATCATATGAACAGATGGACCTTTCAAGGAAGCCTATAATGATAGGAACAAGGATAATATCAATAACAAGAGTGCCTTATTACCTGAACAATAAATTTGCTGTATCGGGAGAGGGTCCAACATGTAATACTCCGTATAAGAGGAAATTTATCGTCAAGAAGTGGGATTAGAAAGGCAACAATCTGCATTTGAATAACGACATGTAAAATGCACAATACAGTGGAAGGAAAGAAAGTCAAAAGTAATAAAACTAACTAAAAGTTGTAATACCATATAGAATAACACAGGCAAAAAATTTTTTTGTCTGGAATACAGTAGGGGATAATATAGGCAACATTGACTCGGTAGCACTCATGTCGGATGAGTTTGCTAACATAACACTGCAGCACTGGATTGCTAGTTTAGCAAAAAAAAACTAGTTCCCTAATTTGCTCCTCCATTTATACCGAAGCAAAGGAGATAGTTGTATATGGCAACATATGCGGGCATAGCAACAATTATCAGTTCCTCAATTACCTGAGGAAGGAGGGGATACAATCCATTAATGCACCCTTCTGCTATAGCACCAAGTGACAGAACAGCAACTTCCCTCTCCTTCCAAGATTCATCGTCTGTCCGAGCCAAATTTTGCTGCAAAATACAGAAAATGGTGTACAACTTTCACTTGAAAGACGCAAGGCTAGACTAGCACAAAACACCACAATACAAAAGTCATCCAAAGGTTTGTACACTTAGACACCCATCCAATAATATCAGAGCAAGCATTCAGAAAAGTAAATACAGTCATTACTATATGTAGCTTAGAGCATCTCCAACCATTATCTAAAAGCACTTTCTAAACTAAAAATTAGGACGCCATTAGGAAAACCACCCTCCAACCATTCTATAAATCAGCTGCTCCCTAATATACCAACTCCCAAAACGAGTGTTCTGTGTTGCCACATTTGGAGACCAAATAGGAACTTCTGAAACAGTGAATCCATTTAGAGACCAGATTTTGGGGATTGTTGGAGGATGCAAGTTTTCTCACTCTCTATAATTCTTTAGAAACTCAATAAAGCCAAATTTACAGAGTCTTTTTTTATATAATTGTTGGAGATGCTCTTACTGATGATTTTTCTGGAACCTGACAAACAGGACAGCTTTCAGGATAGATTTTAGCGCTTTCCTGCCATGCTATTCTAGTGCAATGAGAACAACTTCCAGATATTATGGAGGAATCACATTTTTTTCAAGTAAATTCAGCCTCAAACAAATCACGTGTATTAAAAAGCAATCATAAACCCACATAGTTCAACAAAAGAAAATGTCATATATGATAAATCAACCTGAGTCCAATTACCTCAATCAATGGCATTAAAGTCGGAAGGATGTCGTCACCAAACACATTAGACAGGACATCCAAACCAGCAGCACTACACTTCCGCAAATTCCATACATTCACAGCATCATCGTCATCCTATTTAAATTGGCAGTTTTTTTTTTCAGGTGATCTAGGTTGGCAAAAACCATCTGACTGCTTAATAAGAGTGGGGGGGGGGGGGGGATCTGAACTCACATCATCTTCTCCAGTTTCAGATCCATGTAATCGAGAGGCATGGAAGCGGGGCCTCAAATCCTGTTACAGATAATTTAGCTCACACTCACTAAAAGAAAATAAACAGGACATAGGCTTGAAAACTTGTGGCAGTTAGCTTAAAGGCATGAACCCTGTCGACGCAGCCTTACAGCACCATCATATCACAAGAGGCTCACTTTGTACTTTCTACTGGTTTTGTGGTAATTTACTTCCAAGTATAACAACTGAAAGTTTATGCATTTACAAGGTTAATTTCGCCTGCAATGCAACGAAGAATAACCCCAACTAGACGTAGCCTGACCAAAGCATTGCGGATTCACCACTACAAAAGCACAAGTACATCCCCTCCCTGCCTATTGTGAAATGAGTTACATATATAATGAGAATGCTCTAGTTTCTTGGGCAAGAACAGACCTAATGGTGGATGACCATAAATGGAGACATTTATAAATCAAGCCAATATCACTAAGAAAGATTGTTCCAATAAATTCATAACCAACCTGGTCCCTATCAGGAAAGGATTCATCTTCCTGAAAAGCATACAAATTTATCAGTGACTGCCACCAACGAGCTGCTGCTCAAACATCCAAGACAAAGAATTTACCGCACCTCAAAGTCAGCAAGTGATTCATCGTCATCAGCATATACCATGTTGGATAACAAGGTCTAGAAAAAGATGTGAATGGTAAGGGTAAGAAACCTCTAAGTTACATTTGCACTCATTTGAAGTAAGACACATACAGGGATTAAGCGTGGCAAGAACGCCCGTAAACCTTCAGGAGGCATGCTGACATCACAGTATGCAGACCTGAAACATATAACAGCAGTTAGAACACTACATAGAAAAGGGCAGCCGATGCATGTAGCTCCTGCTTGCGCAAGGTCCGAAGAAGGTCCAACCACTTTGGGTCTTTTGTACGCAGCCTTTCCCTACATTTCTACAAGAGGCTTTTCCAAGACTCGAACCTGTGACATCCTCATCACAAGGCAACAGCTTTGCCGCTGCGCCAAGGCTCCCCTTCAGTTAGAACACTACATAACATTTTGAAAATATAAAAAAGGCTTCTAGTTCCTAAATATATCATTATTCAATTCAATCATGGTTTTCAATCTGATGTGCAATTAATAAAACGTGATCACAAAATTTGAATCAACAGTTGATTAAAAAAACGTGATGAGGGGCATGGCAGATAGTCAATGGTGGTAACTCGATACACTATTTTTCTTTTCCTTTTAGGAGAATTCCTAGGTGCAGTGTTTTTGCAATCAATCTATCATTTCTGATGACATGTTTTTGGATTACCATGTTCAGAGAAAACATACCAGAATTCGCAAGCCTCCAGAGCAACTTCATCATCTGAATCTTTATTAGCTTGAAGGATCAACTCCGTTACATTTTTTAGATGTGGCTGCATTTTCAGTATAAAATGTAAACTAGCACGAGCAGCTTAGTAAAAGGAAGAAAACATGATGACTTGGTATTACCTCCAAAATTGATGGCCGCACTTCAATGAGCTGAACCCAAGCTGAACAAACCTAACCAACAACATGAAGGATTATCAAAGATGGAACGATCAAAGGATTGCATACTCAACGAATTCGGCTACGAATAAAATGAAGTCCAATTATACAATTACAGTATGCATTTTAATTTTGTGTAATTATGGTTATCTTGCAAACAAGTACGAAGCCACAGAAATTTTTTTAAAATATGCTAGCACCATGATGTGGTGAATACCAGTTTCCGAACATCTGTTGAAGGGTCCTTTGCAAGGTTGAATAATCCCTGAAGGTAATGATCCATGGACATATAGAGTGCCTGCACGTACACCCAAACTATTGGCTGTGTGTATTGAGAAGGATAAGATGGACTGATGGAGTGAGAGGAAGGGGGACTTTTACCGATGGCATCACGACAATGTATTGATTGATGCAGCCCAGTGCTAATTTTCTAAGACTTGCATGTGGAGACTGAAAAAACTGAAAGAAAAAAGAAAAACTATAAGTATTAACACAAGAACAGAAACATGATACAACAGATTGCAGGAACATGCTTAGCTGCAGTACACGCAATTGGTGTATGGAAAATTTTTGACAAAGTGACATTTTGTTTATCCAAGTAACTGGTTATTTATGAATGCATAGCTGAATAAAAACCTGCAGCATCCTCGGCATGAATACATTGATCGGACGTTCAGATAAACCCGGTACATCAACATCAAGCTCTTCAGGGACATCCTCACATATCTGTCATCCATAAGCAAGCTTCAGAGCATGCAACTGAAATAGCTACTACTGCATGTTGCTTTAATGTATATAATAACAAGAAGTTCCCTCATGTTATCTATTACTTTTTTTTAAAACTAATGTTATCTATTTGTTAATGGTTCAGAATTTCTACAGATAGAAATCCAGAGGTAAAACCCCAGTGTGACAGCAATGCACATTACCTTGTATATAGCATCCATAGCACCTTCCATATGATCCAGATCATTACTGTCCAGACACTTGTGCAGCGCCTGAAACAACTCAATCCATCCAGCCACTCGAACAATTTGAAAAAGTACACTGATAACTGTTCCAACTGTGGACCTAATCGCCTTATTGGTTGCCCCTATACACAGCAACAGCTCAGATTTAACATATTGCTGAGATGGAGGAGGCATGGAACTGAAAGTTGACCGCAGATTGTTTTTCAACAGAAGACCAGCAGCTTGTCTAACTTCAATAGACTTCCCCTGGTACAAAAGGAAATTAACCAGATGTCAACTAGACCTCAAAAAACACTAACTGAATCACTGACTGGATTAACCAGCACAGCCATATCAAGAGCAATTTTCGTTCCATTCACAATTTAAAAACCACTTGCTTGGCTACATCAACAATATACATGACACGAAAGATTCCTTGAAACTGTCCCAAAGTAAAATGGCTTTAAAAAGAAAATCTCTCTAAAAAAGAAAAAAAAAAGAATAATAATGATGCTTTGCCTCAAGTGGATAACATGGTCATGTTGAGTCAATTCACTGTTTACTACCATTTCTCTTATTTTCTATCAAAAATAAACCAAACTCAGAAACAGCAAATACATATACCATTGACATAAGGTGGAAGTAACTCAAAAGGCCACCTTGAAGGAGTTAGTTATCCCTTCAAAGTTTCAGAGTCCTAATCACATGCACGATACCGTGTGTTTTTCTGTTTTACTAAGCGACGCGTCACATGCTTTGGTCCGTCAGATGACTCAAAGTGCAACAATATAGGCTATGTACTGTAATCCATAGCTCCAACTGCACATTCGTTGGCAATGTTCAGGTATTACGCAGAACTCCATGAGGCCATCAGAAGTCAAAACTGACAAACACTAGGAGTAGATATCAAACAGTTAAAGTGGATATCTAGCCCAGTAGCAAGTTTTCGATATGTGCTTATGGCTGCTCAAGCAAGGGTTCTGAATACTGCCGGAGATTAGTTTCGTACCTGTGTTCTAGAACATTTAGCGTTTTAGATAATTTATTTAGTTCCTGAGGTAACATTTTTTGTGGAGTAAATTTGAGAATGGGCAATGTTAGATACTGCTGCAGCTGCAACGGGTATAGACACCAAAGATGAAAATTTAAGTATGCTAGTATCCAAATCAGCATGGAGTTGAGGTCCGTGCTCTACTCATTACCTCCCCTGCAACTACTTCAAGGATGTGAAGACATCCGCTACTGTCTCCAGAAAGTCACCAGCGCATCAGTTTTACGTTTTAGCTGGGGGCACACATGATCCGCACAAACCTTTAAATTTATTTGAAAAGCTAATCCGAATAGCATCGCAACAAGTCCCCAAGCCGATACTATCAATCAAGTAAGCGAATGCTATGGGCACGTCAGAGCAACTATAGAAGAGACGGACAGCATCGGAACCAAAACAGCACACAGAGACAGTAGTAGCATCCCAAAACCTAGCCTTCGCGGAAGATAAGAATGAGGGAGGGGCCAATCAGAGACGCACCTCTCCGCGGGAGAGGAGGAAGACGAGGTAGTTGTTGAAGTCGGGGAACTGGCTATAGTGCTGGAGCTGCTGCCAGATGCGGGCCTGGTCGGAGTTGGGGGAGATGTGCGCCTCAAGGAGGGTGCAGATCTCGCGGAGCCCATCCTCCTGAGGTTGCCACATAGCCGGCGCCGCCATCGCGTCACCGGAGGTGAAAGGAGGGAGAGTGCTCGAGGAGGGCGGCGGCGGCGGCGGCGGCGAATGACGGAGGGGGAGGAGGTCGAATCGGCAGAGCTTAGGTCCAAATCCGACGGATTGAAAACAAGAGGGGGTTGAAAAGGAAAAATGAATTTGTTGATTGAGCGACCAAGATTTATGAACTCGTCGTGGGCTCGTGGCCTCGTCAGTTGGAAGGTTTTACTATAGTACGGAGTATCAAACTTCATTCATTCAGAAATAAAATTTATGTGTTTTCAGTTACTCCCTCCAGTTTGGATAATATTTATTTTGTTTTTTAAGAGACTGTTGGTTTTGCGCTAATTGCATGCACAGTGAAAATGATGTTAAATCAACATTTTTAGTCAAACTTTTATCGCTTACCATTAATAATATATAATTAATAATATTTTACTACATCTGTTTCAAAATATAAGTATTTTTATGTTTGTATAAAGTCAAACTCTTCTATATTTTATTAAAAATATCTAAAAATATACATAATTTTTAATATAAAAAATAATTTTTATAAAAGCTTATTTCACGATGAATTCAAAAAATATAATTTTTATATAATAAAACATCGTTAGTTTTTTATTATTAATGGTAAATGTGATAAAAGTTTGACTTTGACTAAACTTAAAAATATTTATATTTTAAAACGGAGAGAGTATTATATAAAAATTATATTTTTTATTCATTATTAAATAAACTTTCATAAAAATTATATTTTTATGTTAAAAATTATGTATTTTTTTAGA